>RJWJ010000049.1:0-291009 GCA_004363605.1 Indri indri
AGCTGGCATGTTTCCAAACCTCTGTCTGGCAAAACATCAGCTGTAGCTTCATTTGGATGTTATGCTTCAAAATAAAAAATAGGGTCAGGCATGGTGGTTCATGCCTGTAATCCCAGCACTTTGGGAGTCTGAGGAGGGAGGATCACTTGAGGCCAGGAGTTTGAGACCAGCCTGGGCAACATACCAAGAACTTGTCTCCGCTATATATATATGTTTATTTATTTATTTATTTAAAAAAATAATATACATATTTTAAATATATATTTAAAAAAATAGCATGGTAGCATTCAACTGCAGGCCCAGCTACTTGGGGGGCTGAAGCAGGAGGATTGCTTGAATCCAGGAGGTCGAGGCTGCAGTGAGCTATGATCTCACCACTGTACTCCAGCCTTGGGGACAAAGCAAGACTTTGTCTATGGAGAAAAGAAAAAGCATGTCAAAGAGATGTCTTCAATCCTATGTCCATCAATGGATGAGTGGATAATGAAGATGTGGCATATATATACAATGGAACAATATTTGGCCTTAAAAAAAAAGAAAATCCTGTCATTTGTGATAATATGGATAAACCTGAAAGACATTATGTTAAGTGAAATAAATCAGGCACGGAAAGACAAATAGCACATGATTTCACTTATATATGGCGTGTAAAGACGTCAAACCCATAGAAATAGAGAATAAAATGGAGGGGGAGGGTGAGGAGATAAGAGAGATGCTGTTCATAGTAAAAAATTTGCATTTTTTCTTAGTAAATATAATGTATACAAATAGTTTTAGGTAAAACATGAAAAAGTATACAATTAAAACAAAAATCACTTGTTTTCCATCTAGAGATAAACAAGTTTCTATCTGAGGCCTCTATATTACAGAAATTAATATTTCTTAATTGAGGGGATGGGTTACACACACACCTTAATTAAACAGGGCATCTTCCTTTTTTCGGTTGAACAGAATTCTATTGTATGGATATAACACTCAGTTGCTTCTAGGATGCAATACTTTCTCAGAGGCTACACACTGCTCTTTGGGGTATAATCCTCTATTGACTAGGCAGAGGTTGGCATGTTCTATTACCAAAGATTCTCTGCCTATATATTCATGATCCTAGAGATATATTTGTTTTTGGAACAGGCAGTGACATTATTTTATCATAGAAGACCTTTATCTGAGCCATTATAAACTACACATTTATTTCCATAAGGAAACCTGTTAGAAGATTCTAACATAAATTCAACCACAAATAGTAAGACAACTGCTCTTTACTAACCACATCATCGCGAAAGTTGCTTAACATCTCTGAGCCTCAGCTTCTTTATTTGTGACATCGATAATCTCCACCTTTCTCTATCTCAACTTGCTAGTAAGAAAGATGACACGTGAAAGTACCTTGTAACTGTGATATAACATACAGATGCAAGGGTGTTATTAATGATTAAGGCAGTCCTTTAGTGTTTCAAATCTCCTATTTTAAACTCAACTCTCAACACGTGCATCTTCCAACTACAGGCACTCAGATGGACCCAAAACTCTAACATTAAACTACAGTGCCCCCTAGCCCATGTAGGAGGTCAAGGCAGCTGATAGGCTTCATGAATAAGCTCCACCACAGACGGTTCTTTTGCCTGAGGGAAAGGCCGTTAATTGTACTTTTGGACGATTTCCATCTGTCCAAAAGGAAAAACACTTAAGTATTTTCTTCAGTACTTGCCTGTAACATTGGTTTTATTTTTAAATTTTTTTAAAAAAGGAGTAAAAAGTAAATATCCTTTACTACTTAAATTTCCCTCCTCCAGATTGCTGTAAATGAAGAGTCTTTCTAAAAGACTTGCACTAGATTTGTCTTAAGATTCACTGTGATGTTTCTGATTCATATTTTATTACCTGTTTGCGGTCACCAAATTCTTTATAATCCAGTGTGAGAGAGGATATTGGTCATAGCACTCTTTTCACAGAGGGGGAATATAGGGTTAAGCTTTTTTGCAAGATTGCAAAGTACGCTGTTATTATGAGCCTCAGCCCCCTAACTCCAATACACATTAAACCCACCAATAGACACAGAATTGTTTAAGGAAACACCATCGAATATTTTTATATCAAAATGTAGAAATATTTGCTAACATGGTTTATAAAAGCCAAGATTAAAATATGTAACAGTGGCTTTCTTCCGATAGACTACAGTTCTTTGTTTATCTTTGGATTTAATCTCATAGATTTTTATAGAAATTTTTAAGTTTAAATGGTACAGTAGGGAAATTGGGTCCCAAAGGGATGAGTCCTTAGGAAATTGAACTTGCTGTATGGGTTTATTTTCCATGCTAAGCATTTAAGTATTAATCAGCACAGCTTTCAGGGATTTCTTTCTAACATCCTTTTCAATGTAAGATAAGGACTGCAATTCATTATACCATGGGAGGAGCCAGAGGCTTTGCTAAGCTTTGCCTTTCTTGACTGTTCATCTCAAATTTAATAGGAATGTGTACATGTATTTGTGTGTGCGTGTGTGTGTGTGGTACTATATTGGTGACCAGACTTGAATTATGACACAGTCTTGGTTGCCTTCAGGCTACATGTCTCTCCCCTTTAGGTGGGGTCAAAGATCATTTCAGCCTCAGTGTGCTTTTTATGACCCACTCAGGGGGGCAGCAAATGAGATCACGGGAACCTGGGAGGTGACTTTTATCACCAGTTATTTTTCTTTGCATCTCTCTGTTAACCTAGCTCAGAGAACACTCAAGACATTAAACATTACTCTTCACCAACTACTGGCTTTCTGTGATCTGATCGCTTCTAAGTGAAAACCTCTATTACCCTAGCACTGGTCCCTTGAGTTCCTCTTTTATTCTTCTTATGTACAAATATCACAAGCGGGAACAACAACAAACCCTCAAGTCCACAGCAAAGAGAATGCAAGTACAGGGCAGGCACCATCCCTCTTCACACTGTTTTTTTTCACTTGGTAGGGGAGGCTAAATTTTGGCGAGGATAATGGCATTTACAGGAGGGGCGGGGGGAAAAGTGTGTCTAATTATATATTAATGGCACAACTTGCCTTCACCCTGACCCCCCTCGCACACTGGTGAATTTCCCCTGCGTGCTCCTGTGTGGATCCAGACACCCTTCTCTCTTTAAGAGAGACTCCCGCGCCCCTCACTCCGCCCCTTCCTAAGTCTCTGGGCTCGTCAAAGCTTCCTGAGAGCCATGGTTGGTCCAGGCAGGCAGTCGGAGCACCTCATGGAGCGGCTGCTTACCAGGGCTGGGCTGGGGTGGGGTGGAGGGGTCTGTTTGTAGTACTCTCAGTCCTGATGTCACAGGCGCGGCAAGGACATCGCAAGGAGGAGTCGGATTACAGTAAGGATGGGCAGTGCAGCAGGCAGCCCCAGCGCACGCTCCAGCCGCCGGGGATCTTAGCCTTGGAAAGGCAGCCTGCAAGGCGCTCATCCCGCGGAGGAGGCACGCTTGGCGCTCCCTGCTCTCCACGCCGGGGACGTTTCCGCCGAATGTAGCATGAAACGGCTCTGCTCGGCGTGTCAGCCTTGGGTGCGAGCTAATGCAGAAGACGCCGCGGTGGGGTTTCAGCTGTCTGATTAATGAGAAACATAATGTATTTTGGTGAGTGTTCACTTTGATGATGTAATTTGGGGGTGCCCGGCTCTTCATCAGTGCAGACAAGCCCTTAAAAAAAATCTTTAAGCTGCAAAAATATATTGCATGAAACCTACCTCCAGTTGGCAACTGGAAAACCAAGCTGGTGCAGCCTTCAAAGCTTCCTTTGTGCTACCATTGAGGTTGTTAATTAGCTATGGATGAGTTTAAGTTGCAAAAGAAAAGAGACAGGGGTGGAGGGAGGGCAAACTTTGCCTTGATTTGTTAGAATGAAGTTGGCCTTTTTAGCTAGGTGAAGGAGGAGAAATGGTGCAGCGTGGGAAGTCATGAGCTAACTTAATGGAATGTGAAACAAAGTTCCTATACTATGGATGCTGTGAAAGCTGAGTCAATATGAGTGTTTCAATAAGCATTGGGTTTTTTCCTAGTTCTGAGGCAGGAAAGGAAAACATTCTCTAGTGAGCAGTGGTTGAGCAGCTGAGAACACTCCCCCATACCATCGCAGTGCTCCATCTAGCTAGGAGCAGCCTAGCACAAAATGCACATTATTTTAAACCTTTAGAGGTCTCGGAACTGTTAAATATTTGTGCAGTTTAGTTTTGTGCCAAGGTGGAAACCTCACTTAGGTTTTCAGCTGGGCTGCCTGCATTTTCAGAAAGCATGTTAAGGCTTAGATCTGGGCTATCAGTTGAGCACTGGAAGTGGGCTCGAAGCTGTATATTTGCATCATAACGCTGCAACTTACTGCTAGGAGAGAAGGCAAAGCCCCCTCACTTAAAAGAAGAAGCCAAGGATAAGGACTGAATATCCTTTCCTCCTCCCTGAAGTTATGCTTTCCTTCTGTAAGTTCCATCCGGCGGCGTCATCATTTAACGGCATCTTTCTATTAAAAGGTTTGTGAGAGCAACTGGAGAGGGGCTGGGGAATGTATCTAAGATGCAAATGCTCTGGGTGATTCCTTGGTTTGCTTTAAATATTAAATCTGAAGTCTTCTTTCAGATTAAAGAAGTTATTTAGGTAAACTTAGGTTGGGGCACTGTTAGTTTGTTGGGCATGTATTTTCTGTGTGTACTATTTCCTTTGTTTTGTTTTCCTGAGCCTTTGAAACATTTAAAAAAGTGTGGAAGAAACCCAAGTTGCAAAAGCTAAATGCCTGTAGTTGTCTTGACAGCAGTTTTGATTTCCCTATAATATGTGTCATATTAGAAAAGAAGTCTTAAAATAACCAAAATTGATTTGGAAGAAACAATCCTCATTTCATAGCCAAATTTAAGCAGAATTCAGAGTTAAACACCACCTCTTTCCAGAGTGTAGTGATGGAGGTGGTAAGCTTGTTATTGGCCACTGATAAAAGTGTTTATTATGAATACATTTTTGATAAATGGAAAAGCTTGTAAAGATAATGTCTTTGTCAAAATAAAATTTTAGCATCTGTAATGATATTGAGGGATGGCGAGATAGATTACAATTTAAGTTTTCAGCCTCTTGCAACAATTCCTTATGTGATTGTGGTGAGGAAGCAGGGCTAATGAGAACAACAGTACAGTCTAAAAGTACTGGTCAAAGGCCACCCATGATACACTGTATTATCGTGTGGCTATTGGAGAAATATTCATAGGACTAACTCATATTATTAACTGTATGCTAGTGCAGCCTTCTTGTAAAGCAGGGTGATTCACAGGGTAATTAGTTTCATTGTGTAATGCAAGTTTTTAATAGTGCATATTGAAATGTGATGTCCTACTTACTTCAGATGAAACTCTTCTCTTTGAAAGGCAAGGCTAAAGTTCTCTGTGTCATGAGCATGGTTCCGTCTCACCATAATTTCAGCATGAGAAATGTTTTTCTATTCCCAGAGGAAATCGTGTGTATTCAGGAATGCTGTTTCTTTCAGGTTATGCTATGCAGCCCCTTGCTAAAGCTGTTAGACATCCAGAACTCTGAGAGCCCACCTGTCTCTAATAAAATGCATGGAACGAGAGCTAGGGCAAAAAGAATTGAGCAATACACCCCAGGCATGTTAAAATTTTCAGTAGCATTCTCATGCCTGCAAATCTTTAAGACTATGTATATGTATATGTACGTACATACACATATATATGGACATGTGTTTGTATATTTGTGTGTATGCAAAATTTGAGCAATTTCAGGTAATTTTTCAAAACAATGCTTTCATTTTGCAAATTGGTTGACCACTACTTTTTTCTCCATTTTTCAGCTGCACATAGTTTATCAAGTCAGGGAGAACAGGGACAAAGGGAAAGCAGTACTGGATTGTTGGCTTTCCCGGTGATTTGTGGAAATGGGGTAGAGGTATCAGAAGTCTTTTATTTGTGTCCCCAGCAGAGAGTGATGAAGAGCATGGTGATGCTGTGGTACGGGGTGAATTGATATGAAAGCAAGATATTAACTTCCCTTACAAACAATCTGATTTGTTAGGGTTGTACACCCCCCTTCAAATATAACTAAACAGTCACTGCCTGCATTGGCTGCCCCAGCCTACCTGCTTCTCTTTAAGCCTCCTTTCCCTTCTGAACTGGACAGCTGGGCCCTGTCCTGGCTCAGCTGGAGTCAGATGCATGTGTGCAAGTTGGTGGAATATGTAATATTGCCAGTTCTCAAGAATAGCTCATGTTTTGAGTGTGCTGTCTCAGGCTTACAAGACTAATGGACCCTTTTAATGACTTAAAGCTCGCTCTTATCTTCTACTGAGATTTTAGTGCAGTGTTTTCAATAATTGTTCCTTTGCACTTCCTGCTCAGCGATTTAAGAGTTTGCCGTTCAGTCACCGTGGATACTTTTGTTACTTATTCTATCGATCTTGGATCTTGCATTCATTACTTGGAGTTAAATATAAGATTCACACGGGAGAAAGAAGCAGGGAAAATTGCAGTCAGCAACCTGGATGGGATTTACTGTAAAAGCAAGGGAAAATAATAAATACTTATGAAGTTACCCTCCCACCCCCATCAGTATTTTAGATAGTTAAAAATTACACGTGCCAGGGATGAATAGCCATTGATAATTTATTCAGAAATAAAAGCAGGGCAGCTGGGAGACTTCTTCCCAGATTAAGGAAGAGAGACTGTGGGTGGTTGTCAGTGCAATGGACTCAGCTGCCGGGTTACGGTTTGGTTAAGAGGAGTGTGCTGGTATGAAGGCCAGGTTCTGTGCTTGAGTGTGTGGCGGCAGTTGCTCAGCCTCTGGCAGAAGGTTGTAACTGTGCACTGTATCCAGCTCTAAGTGCCGTACGTTTGAATCATCTCCCCCCCCTTTCCATCTGGCTCGACACATTTCTCCACTGCTGGAGTGGTGAGTCGTTGCCAGTGGTCATGTCAACCACACAGATTCCCGATGGTTGGCCAGAGAGGTGCCATGTCTCACCCTTTGTCACAGGGAAAGAAAATAGGAAGCTGGTGGTAAGGAGGAAATTCTATGTGGCTGAAAATCAGTATGCTTTTAGGCCTGAGTCAACTAGATGGAGGCTATGGTGAGCTTACAGCCAAGAAGGGGCTGGGGCTTGCTTCATGAGAATACTCCTGAAAAATGAAATGATATACTTTAAGCAAATGAGCAGACAGAGAGACAAATATTAGAGCTCATTCTAAATGTTACTATTAACCTAGAGAAAAAGGCAGGCAAAATTTAGAAAGCGTGAATAAATCATTTAAGTTCACCTTGGTGTTAATTGTGGATCAACTGTCTTCTTTAAAATGCCTAAGAAAAATACTTAGTGGTATGCCTATCATCATAATAAATACTTCTTTGAGGAAGCTTTCGATATAACAACTAGAAAAACAAATATAGTAGAAAAATTCTAGACCAGAACTCTATTCCCTTGCCTATAATAGACACGGTTGGACATAGCCTTAGGAAGGACTTTTGTTTTTCCTCTGGGATGCTTAGAACATTCTCAAGTCAGCATTTACACTTTTGGGTTGTGGCTGGACCATCAAGTTCACCTCCAAAGCAGTGTGTTGGAAAAACAGTTAAACGGCAAGGTTATGAGCAAGGCAATGATCAGAAAGCAGCAAGCAGCAGAGAAAAACATTCCTCTTTTTTAGTGTTTTCAGTGGAGTTACATTTAACTCCTTCTAATTAGTTTGTACTGAGTGATCTGTCATGGGGAATTAGGTCCACTAGAGTCTTTCTAAATTCTCAGGAGGTGTTTCTATCTTACTGAGGCTGACAAGGGGAGAGAATTATTCAGGAAGGAACTTCTATGTCCAAATTCCTCCTTTTAAAGTTTGAAGTCATTACCATTATGTTTTATTACAAATGAATCTAAATGACATGCAATAAATTACTACCTAACAGGGATAGAAAATGTAACAAGTGAATACTATTGGGAAGGACACCATGAAAAAACCTGAATTCTAAGAGAACTTCAAAAACCGTAAATGTTTCTTCCTCAAGACTGTTCTCTTTTAAACTTTTAGGAAGTTATTATTTTAAGAAGCCAAATTCCAAATTTGATCAATATATGAGTAACGCATATTCCTTATCACTCTCTTAAATTTTGAGCTAATTTTTAAAAAGACTTCCTTAGTTGTTGTAATTATATGGAAATGAGATGGGTTTATTTAAGGGATACATTCCAAAATTCATGAGATAATGATGACTTGCAAAGTTACCCTTTTGTGGGTGGCATAACTGTTCCAAAAAACAAATGAAAAATTTAAATTATTGGTTTCTAACTTCCATTCTAGAAGATTTGATCACAGCTGCTTTGACTGAAACCTCCCTTGATAAGACAAGATGTGTCTGTCGGTTAGTGTGTGTGTGTGTGTGTGTGTGTGTGTGTGTGTGTGTGTGTGTGTGTGTAACATTGGAATGTCAAGTAGTGCCTTGTTATGTAGATACCCAATATTATACTTCATTCACAGCCTTTATGTATTCCTGTATCTTTTAACATCATTTGAAATGTAACACATTAAGTATTGACTTAATAAAATGGATATTAAAGTGTTTTTTGAGCACAGCTGGTTTTCAAGTTTAGCAACCATAATATACATTAGAGATTTTAAAAATTAAGTCATAAGGATAATTTTCAAGGCTTTTCCTGATTAAGAAAGCATGATGCTTGTATAAGCAGAAACCTAGCTCTGCTTTGACCTTGAGAACGTGATGTTTCCATTTGTATTGCACTATGAAAAACATGTCAAGAAACAAGAAAGGTCATAGTCCCTGCCCTCTCTCTTTCTGTCTGTCTCTCTTTAAAGAAGCCATTACATATCATTTCCCACAAAGATTAGTTTTGCAACTGAATTTCACACATGATTGGTGGCATTAAGAGAAACTACAGCATAAGAGGTGGCTAGAAATATCAAAGCTTAAAGTGGTTGGGATCATGCTTGAACCAAATTGCTAGGACTGAAAACAGGAAGACGCTTTGCTCTGTCTCAGTGTTAAAATCGTTATGAAGCAGCTGGATGTCAGCCCTGATTGAATATGAACTCCAGGTTTGCACAGCCTTTAAAATGAAAGGTATTTCCATGAATCCCTCTTGATTCCAAAAGCTCAAATTTATGTGAACCTCTATTGAAGCATTGGATGGAATGCAGTGAACCCCTTCTCCTTATCAATCTTTGTTTCCTCTTTTTTCACCTACTTGCAATATCACATTTCTGTAAGTTGAGAGGAAAAAGAAAAGTAACCTGAGGAAGGTCAGAAAGGAAATTGGCAGCGCTAGCAGGACTGATGCTCAAAGCAAATGCTGCCTGTCCCAAAGCATTGTACCTGGTGGGAGGTAAGTGCCATGGGGGTGGGGATGGGGTTGGTGGGCGGAGAGATTTTAATGCATGAATGTTGTTTAATCTGTATCCTCAGCACCGTGCTCAATGTCAGGCACCTACAAGTATGTGTTGGATGCTTGTAAGATTAAATGAGTGTTGGAGATCAGAGAGGAAGGAAGTCTACTTCCTTAACACATCCCCCAAGGCTGATGTTTCCTACAAAAGCTAGTATTTGTGAGTTCACAAGACAAACAGTCCCTTTTGCTGCTCAAACACTAGCTGCTTTTTAAAAAAATTCCATAAAAGTAAGACCTAGTCATTAGAAATTAGATCTCAGATTAAATGTAATGAATTCCACGGTCTTTTTTTCTGTTTCCAGTTGCTTCTTTCTTCATAAGACCCTGCAATGTGAAGAGAAGAGGGATAACTTTATAATATTAAGGCCAGTGTTCAAAAATGTCTGATGAATACCTAAAATCATCACATAAGGTGGTAAAATTATACTTTGTAACAACTCACCTGGTCACAATTTCAATTCTGAGTTCCCTTTGCTTAAGTGAATTTGCCCCCCGTGTTGTCATTCTCTTGCTGGGTGGCTGGGATGGACAGGAAAATACCCTAAGTATAACTAGCTTAAATGCCTGGGAAGTTCATCAGTTGTGAAGGTTATCATTTGTAATGGCAGAAGAAAATGGAGATAATTTTGACTATATTTGCAAAGATTTTGCAAAATTGTTCTTCACATTTAAGTTTTTTCATATTCATGCATTTTGCTGATAAGGAAAAGTACTTGTGGCAGATTGCTTTGAGGATAAAAACGCAATAATGAATGTAAATGTACTTTAATAAACATACCTTATGCTTGTATAGCAATTTATATTTTTCAAAATGTGTCAACATAATACTTTTTTTATTCCCAAAATGAACCATTGCAGGAGGCAGACAAAATATAATTATTCCTATTTTTAGAGGAGGAATTTGAGCCTTAGATGGCTGAAACAACTTTCTCAAGGTCATACAGCCAGTAACTTAAGGAATGGACTCTAAGTCAGTACTTCTGAGACTTACTTCAGTGCTCTTTACAGTAGAGTGCAGGGAGATATTTTTCTAAATGGAAGATTATTTGTAATAGTAACATGCAAAAAAATATTCTAGCCCATTAGTAGAGAAATGAATACAAATGATTGAGATCTAATATGTGTTATTTTTTTGATTTTGTGGAATCACAATACAGAGGTCTGTATGCAATTTATAATTTTATTTATTCTTCCTTTTTTTTTTTACATCAAATGATTACTAATCAGAAAAAATTAATACAGCTTATAAAGCATGAGTCAGTTTTATGGATTGAATGCTTGTGCCCCCTTCCCCCAAATTCATAAATTGAAGCCTTAATCCCTAATATTATAATATGAGGAGGTGGGATCTTAAGGAAATATTTAGGTTTAAATGATGTCATGAGGGTGGAGCCCTTATGATGGGATTAGTGTCCTTGTAAGAAGAGGAAGACACACCAGAGCTTCCTCTCTCTACCATGCCATGTGAGGCTCTGTAGTAAGGAGGTGGCCACTGCAAGTCAGGAAGAGAACCTTTATCCAAACCAGAGCAGGCTAACACCTTGATCTTGGACTTCCCAGCCTCCAGAACTGTGAGAGATAAATGTCTGTTGTTTAAGCCCTTCCATCTGTGGTACTTTGTCATAGCAGCCTGACCAGACTAAGACAGCTGGCCTCAAGCAGAATCCAGGCTTTCTTTACTGCCTCAGCTTCTCCATGGCAGTTTTAGATATTAAAGCTTGTATAAATTATATGCTATATGTTTCTGCTGTCTCCCTATGGAATTCAATGCTTATAAAAACATTACAAGTTATTTGTGCTACAAACTCTTTGCTATTTACAACAACCCCATCTCTACTATTTGTTCAAGATGGAGTCCCACCTTGGTCTTTATTTTGTGGCTGATAAAGAAGAAAAAGTGCCCAACTTTACAATCTTAACTCTTCCACTTAGCGGTTCTGTATCCTTGGGCAAGTCACCTCACACTTTTGATATTTTGTTTCTTTGTAAAAGGAAAATAATACTAATACTTCTTACAATTCTATTTCGAGGACTAAAATATACAGTATGTATAAAAGTGCCTAGCACTAGGACGTATTTGGTGGGCAGTCAGTTAATTTTAATTATTTCTTACTTTCATCCAAACCCACATACAAATGTATAAAATTGAGAAAAGGGATTTTATCTGTTTGGGTTGAGCTGGGAAATAGGAACAACACTAAGTAATTTACATAGAAAGACTGTAATGTGGGTCATTTGTTATGCAGATGGTGGGAAGAGCTGAGAAGCCACACGGGAATGGTAAGACAATCCAAAGAGTAGCAATAGCAAGAAACTGGTAGTTATAGATGGAGACACAAGAGATAGAGTCTTGAAGTCCAGGGCCCAGGACTCCTGGTAGGAGCTGGAATCATGGCAAGCCTAAGACATTGAAGGATGAGGGAATCCTGCCCAAGGCTCAGAGATAGAGAAATACCATGGCTTCTCCCTTCTCCCTCCCTCGCTCCATTGCCTCTGCCTCTCATTGGTGGAAGTGACCCAGGGGCCAACTGTCCAGGCAGCTCGGGAAATGCATCCTGCAGGTATCAGCCCTGCCCCTGCAGCTCAGGGGAAGGGCACGAATGGATCTCAGGGCAAATTGGCCAAAGACCTGCAGGGAAATCTTACACCTGATATAGTAGTAGCACTTTAAATGGGAAAGTGTTTCTGCAAAGGCATCTCAAGTATCAGTGAAAGTTTGGTTGGGCAAGATAGGCTTAAGAGGGAAAGGAGTGTGTGTGTGAAGAGCTTTGGGCAGTACCTCAGCAATCCTCCTGGCTCAAATATCTACTTTGTCACTTTCTGGTAGTGTGACTTTGGACAAATTAGCGAATCTCTCTCTGCATCAGTTTTTCTTTTTATACAGTGGGTTACAGAGTCTGACAGTGAAGTTCAGTGAGATTTGAATACAAGCTTCATAGTCTGCATAGCACCATATAGATGGGCCTGGTAAGGAAGATGTGAAAAACCAAGTGAATTACAAAGAGAAGAGGTGAGTTTGGAAAATAACAACTTGCAAATACGTGTTCAGCTATGCAATTTAGCATTCCAGAGAGATTTCTGAGTGCACTGAGGAAGGGGCCATTTGGTTCCTTTATCAAATAGCCTCTTGTAAATGGCCCCTCGTATTGTGGGTTTAAAAGTATCTTAGAGGCCACATCTAATTTGTTCTTTGTCATTATTCTGTAACAAAGGGACAATGCAGATGGAGAGGTAGGGGACAGAAAGCGAGCAGGGCAGGAACCCTGAGATTCCAAGCCCCATATTCCTTCCACTCCAACACTCTAATGGGGATAGACACATTGAAAGCTGAGAGGGTTTGTTAATAGTTGCTTGGGAAGTGAAGAGGGATTTGATATTGATTTTTATCTATCCCTCCATGTGTTGCTGGACTTTTAAAGGTAGATTTCTTTGGCTAACTGGACCTAGCATATATATATATATAAAGGCAAAACATTCTGCCCTTCCTGTATGGAAATATTAGCCTCTCTCTCAAAGCCTGCGTTTAAAGCCCTGTTCATAACCTATGGCACTCTTGTTTTGAGGCAACACCACAGTAACTGCAGGCAAGCGTTTCCTTTCCAGCACATAATATGGAAGGCACAGATTACCACCAGGTGTTTTAATTAGCTGCCTCTGAGGAATGGCAGGTATGACTTAGAGGTCTTTGGGGGATTCTGCCTTTCTAACAAACTTTCAGGTGATGTTGGTGCTGCCGGTTGACCACCAATCGCACTGTGAGTGGTAAGGCTTCAGAGATCATTTAGCCAAGCTACCACTTTATGCAGGCGTGGGACATTAGGTCTAAGTCTCCAACCTAAGTATCTCTATTTCTATTCTGCAAGATACTCAGTGATCCATGGATTGAGTTCCAATTAGGGTGACAAACCATCCTATTTTTCCTGGGACTAAGAGGGTTCACAGGACATGGGACTTTCAGTGCTAAAACTGAGAAAGTCTTATGAAGACTGTGAAGAATTGGTCTCCTAGTTTTGATAGACTGAGTTTGAACACTAGCTTCTACACTCAGGCATGGGAGAAGTTGGGCAAGCCTTGGTTTCTTTATCCGTAAGGCAGAAATCATAAATTATACTCCATGGGATAATTGTAAGGATTAAATTAGACGGCATATGTGAAGCACTGCACCTGCCATGTCACTAAATGTTGGCGCTGGCTATTGCCAATTATGCATAGACCTGACTCAGCACTCCCCTCCATTACTAGCAAGAAGAAGAAACACCCCAAAGATCAAGAGCAGGTGGCCATAGATCATCTATATTGCATAATCTCTGTACAGGGAGGTCAGCTTGTAAATCCCCTCCTACCCGTGATATGATGGGCAAGCCAGAGTGAAGTAATTCTTCAGTGTACACTTTGCCTACCCCGAACATCAATATTAATTGTTTTTTGTTTGCTGTTTAGGGAAAGAAAGTCCTGGCTAAGACTTTGCCACCTTGGGACATTCTGAACTGGCCCTTCATGTTCCTGTCGACCTTGTTTATCCATTAGTGTTTCTCTGAGCTCTGTAACAACTTACGAGGGCAGCTGCAGCTAATGACTGTGCCTTCCGTCTCCTGACCCGTCATTGTGTTAACAATCAATATCCTTAAAACAACACACACAGACAAGGCAGCACCTCCACCGCGGCTTCCAATAAACATGCCCACAGAGAGGAGAAAAGAAGAACTTTGAACTCACACACTTTGTAGCACAGAGCCTGGCACAGGGACACTGGATTAATTAATGTTTATTGAGTGTGATGCCAAGCTGTGGAATCTCTCTGTGATGCAAGTTCATTTTCAATAGTGATCTAAAGCTCCATTTTCTCTTGCTCAATTGGCTGGTGTTGAGTGAATGAGGCTGACTTTCCCAGGCGTTACCTAGAAAAGCCAATTCACTCACTCCTGTCAAATGCCATCTGCTTATCAGAGCATTTGGTCTGCCATATATGTGACTATTTGGTGGGAAGCAAAGTGTACTTTTTTCTGTTATCACTAGAAAGTGGGGCATCTACACATAGCAGATTATTCCACAATAGAGGTTACTGGGGTTGAACAGCTGCTGACTAGTATTTTAGACAGGAAAACAGATGGGCAACAAAGCTGAAGCCACTCTTGCTTTCCTTGAGCATAAAGTGAGTTGCAGAAAGGGCCCAACATAATCACACTTTACCTATGTCCATTTTAAAGGAAAAGTTGAGAGATTTTTGTCTCTGCTGTCATCTCTGCTTACTGTAGCCATAGCCTATACCCTTCTCAAAGGGTATTAAACATAAGGGGGCAAAGTCTCCATTTCATAAACAGGAAAATAGAGGCCACATGACTAGTGAATGCATGTGTCTGCCTACTCCCAATACTCAGAATAAAAATTAAAACCCAGGTCTTGAGATAATGGTGTGAATATTGATGAATTTCTCTGAACTTCAGCTTCCAAGTGAGTAAGTTGAGATAATAACGGCAACTCACCGTACCTCACAGGGCAGAGGTGTAACTACTACTAATAGCTAAGATTTCGCGAGTGCTCCCTGCCAGCTGCTCTAAGTATGTCAGCCCAGCCAGTCCTCACAACGGCCCTGTAAGGAAAGAATTATCAGTATGCCTGTCATACAGATGAGAAAACTGAAGTACAGTGAGATTAAAATGAGACTAAATTAAGTGGCTGAGTTGGGTTGTACCCAAGATGTCTGGCTCCGTAGGTCTCCCCACAACACTGTTTCATTTGACCTTGAATAAATTCCAGCCTCTGAAAACCAAAGCCTAGGAGCATACTATCACCATTCAAATAGAGCTGCAGTTTTTTGAAGAAGGCAACAAACTAACAGAGAACTAGTGGACAAACAAAACTTTAAGTCTGCAAGCCAAGCAGCCATCCAGTGGTGGGACCTGAGGCTGAGATCAGGGAAAGATTCCAGTTCTCTTCCAGAAAGTCCGCTAAAAGGGCAGGAGATGTAAAATCTTGTTCATGGAACATGCAACACTAACCCCTGTAATTCTCCATATTTATGACTTACAAATAATGCTAATCACAATGATAGCTGACTTCTTTTAAGTGTTCACTATGTGCCAGGAGATGTACTAAGGCCTTTAACTGTGTGAATTTGTGCCTGATAGAAGGACTACACTCTTTCAAATGAAACAGCAGATTTCTTTCTACTGCCCTTTTCCTGGGTGCATCAGGCAATGTGCCACATGTAGAGTGGTCTTTTCTTATCAGATAATAATCCAAACTTCTTGTAGATCCTTGAAGCTCCAGGAACTGAGACCATGTACTCTTTCAATACCTTCAATAGAATATTTTTGTATTTTTGAAAAGGTAATGCATGTATAAATTTTAATTGAATACTATAATAGTATAAATAGTGAAAACTAAGTCCCCTCCAATCACAACCATTTTGTTGCATTTGAGAGACTAAATTCTACAGAAGGGTATGTATGTACGTATATATGCCCCTCTTGTTTTTACATAAAATGGAAGCATACTATGTACCTTGTTTTGCATATTGTTTTATTTATCATATATCTATGTTTCTCATTTTATGGCTACATATTATTCTAGTGCAGGGACATATGATTTATTTTACTGGCCCATTTAAAAGAAAAATAAGTTATTTCTATTCTTTTACTATTCAAAATAATGACTATCATTCTATATACATAATTCTTTGTGTACATGGACATACATATCTCTATAGGGTAAATTCTTACAAGCGAAATTTCTGGAGCAAGACCAGTTGAATTCTCATGGGTACTGCAAAAGTGTCCTATGAAAATTTTTCTTGATCAATTTCTATGTATATGTCCATCATTAAGAAGTAGAATAACTGATCTCAAACTGGTAAACTGCTTCACAGACTTCTCAGAGAGGATTTTCAGGGTGGAACAACAAGAAACTGCTGTCTGCTTTTTTGTCTTTGCTCTTCTTTCCCAACTCTGCTTCCCTAATTCACTTCTGTTGTGCTAATTCAGTATGGATGTTAGTTTGAATATTCAAAAACGCTACGGTGCCAGAAAATTGAAGGATGCATTATGTCTTAAGATTGGGGATAAATGCAACAGGAAGAATGCATTTTGTAAGTGAAATTTTACCCTATTGCTTCAGAACTAGAAGGATGATTCTTGAAAGATCTCTTAAATTTGTTAAATCTAAAGTCAAATATAGTCTTAAATGAAGTTTCTTTTTCTTTTTTTTTTAAAGCCAGTGAGCATTAAAAGGCAAAAGCATATTTGTATCACTTCCTGTTTCAGTGATTCTTCTATTCCTAACTCCATGTTTTTCTTTAATTTTTTCAGTATCTTTATTTAGCACATGTTAGGCTCAGAAATAGCCTGGAGTGTCTATAATATGCCTCCATGGTAAAAAGAAATATGCCACATTTATTAAAAAATAAAATCTCCAAGCAGTAATGATATCATCATCTATTGAGCTCTTGTTTACAAACACACACTCATTTGCTCCTTAAAGCAAGGCTATTGTTTTAATGAACTAGATGTCATCATCTCCGTTTTACAAAAGAGGAAATTTTGGAAAGCTTAGAAGGTTGCTTCCTGCCCAAGGTCAAACAGATTGAAAATGGCAGGCACAGGATTCAAACCAGGACTTGCTGAGTAGGCAATTCGTGTGCCAAAATGTTGACGGTACCCTTTGGTATTTTCTGTCCAGTGCACTTTTCTGGGGCCACTCTGCGAAATCTTGGTAGTAGGGGACATTTATGTAGAGTGGACATGCTCACTTTCCTGGAGCTCGCTGTCAAAGAGTCTTAAGGACACTCACAGCAATCCCTGCTGAAGTATGAACAATGCTTCAAACACTGTCCTACAGTAGGGACTACAAGGAGGAAAGGGCAACCAACCAGCTTTTCTCTTCTGTTGGAGAGACAGCCTCCATTGTTACCTGCTTTCTCTTTGGACCATGCCTTGCAGTTCCCAGTGATATTAAAGCAAAGAAAATTAAGTACAGGAAATCAGTAAATCATTGCACTTAATGATATGCTAATTAGGAATGCCCTGTAGCAATCAGTCTAGTGTCCTAATTTACATCCCCTCTGTTCATTGAGCCATTTAGAATTCTCCCCCATCCTAGTGACTATGTAAACATTATATAATATGCAATAGCAGAATCTCGTATATAGAGATAGCATCTTGGAAACTCATCTGACATCCTTATAAGGATGTCACCTTACTTTCTTCACCTTACAGTTAAGGTGAGAAAAATGAAGATTGATAAATTTAATTCTCTAACACAAGTAAACAATCAAGAGTGAGTGGTACAGCTGGGGCCACCTGGTATTCAGGTCTGTTGGCTCCCTCCTAGTACCGTTTGCTCTCTTAGGAATATAAGGGATGTTCATTGTCTCATTCTGTCTTCACAACAAATCTAGGAGATGAGTATTGTCCTTCTCATTTATAGATAAGGAAACTGACATTAAATTATTTCCCCAATGTCATATAGAAAGTGGAGAAACAAGGAGTTAAATCTTTGCTTCCTGGATTCAAAGCTCCAGTCTGCCATTATTTGCATTAGGTTTGAAGGTGGGTGGATCCTTGCACTTGGTAGAGTTTAAATGAATTAAAAGATCCCTCCCAGCCTTAAAATCCCTGATCCTACATAGCTGTGGGGATAAAAGGGTAGAATTCCTTGGAGCAGTAAATCACGGTAGCCCGTAGGAGTCCCACAGGCATGATCAAGTCTCCCTCATTCCATTGTTCATTGTCAGTAATGTGCATCATTTATCTCTAGTAAATGTTATAATCGTCCCTAATGAGTTTCCTGACTTGATTTTCTTATGCTTCCAACCCGACCAACACTTCGCTGTCCCAAGGCCTAGCTACAGACATGATACCCCCACAATACAATCACACATACTCAAATGCCTCCAGTGGTTCTTATTTTCTGATACGTAGGTTCTAAGCTTCTTATGCAGGTGATCAATACAGCCCAGGTTCTGGCTCCAATTTACCTTGCAGTTTTATTTTTACAAACTCCCCTTACTTCTTCCTGAGGTCCAGCCCTGTAGAACCACTCCTCATTTCTTAACCTTCTGAACCTTTGCCTCACGTTGTCCTTACCTGGTGCATAGTTTCTTTTTGCCTCTGGATCTCCCAAAATCTAAGCACTTATTACTATAAAGCTACAGTAAGCAAGATATTGTGGTATTAGTGAAAGAACAGACAATAGGTCAATGGAACACAATAGATATCCAAGAAATAGATCCACATAAATACAGTCAACTGATCTTTGACACAGGAGCAAAGGCAAGACAATAGAAAAAAATTACTCTTTTCAAAAATGGTGCTGAAACAACTGGACATCTATGTGCAAAAGAAAAGAAAAATGAGTCTGTACACAGACCTTATGGCATTCACTAAAATTAATTGCCAATGGATTACAAACCTAAATGTAAAACACAGAACTATAAAACTCCTGGGTGGTAACATAAGAGAAAATCGTTAGGTTTGGCAAGAATTTTTAGATATAACACCAAAGTATGATCCATGAAAGAAAGAATCGATAAGCTGGACTTTGTTAAAATTAGAAATTCCTGCTTTGTGAAAGACAATGCCAAGAGAATAAGAAGTCAAGCCACAGATGGGGAGAAAATATTTGCAAATGATATGTCTGATAAAGGACTATCTTCTAAAATATACAAAGAACTCTTCAAGCTAAAGAATAAGAAAACAAACAACCAGATTAAAAAAATGGACCAAAGATTTTAATAGACACCTCACCAAAGAAGACATACAAAAAAAGCATTTGAAAAGATATTCCACAACATACATCATTAGGGAAGTGCAAATTAAAACAATAATGAGATATCACTACACACCTGTCAGAATGGTCAAAATCCAGAACACTGACAACATCAAATGCTGGCTAGGATGTGGAGCAACAGGAACTCTCACTCATTGCCACTGAGAATACAGAATGGTATAAGTGTTTTAGAATATAGTTTGGAAAGTTTCTTAGAAAACTAAACATACTGTTTCCATATGATCTGATTTGGTATTTACCTAAAGAAGTAGAAAACTTGTGTCCACTCACATACCTGCACGCAGATCACACAGATGTTTATAGCAGTTTTATTCATAATTGTCAAAACTTGGAAGCAACAAGGATGTCCTTCAGTAGGTGAATGGATAAAATGTGATACTTCTAGACTCTGGATTCCAGACAATGGAATATTATTCAGCACTAAAAGGAGATGAGCCACCAAGCCATGAAAAGACATGGAGAAACCTTAAATGCATCTTACTACGGGAAAGAAGACAATCTGAAAAGACTGCATATTGTATGATTCCAACTATATGACATTGTGGAAAAGGCAAAACTTTGGAGGCAGTAAAAAGTTTAGTGGTTGCTAGGGGTTAGGGTGGAAGAAGGGATGAATAGGCACACAGGATTTTTAGTGCAGTGCAGCCATTTTGTATGATAATATAGTGATAGATACATGCTATCACACATTTGTCCAAACCCCTGGAATGTACAATACCAAGAGAGAATCCTAATGTAAACTGGACTCTGCATGGTCATGTGTCAATGTAGGATCATCAATTGTAATGAATGTACCACTCTGGTGGGGAATGTTGATGATGGGGGAGGCAATGCATGTGTGGGGCAGAGGGTATATGGGAAATCTGTGCTTTCCTGTTCAATATTGCTGTGAATATAAAACTGCTCTAAAAAATAAAATCCATTACATAAAAAATGAACAAACACATTACATATAAAGAAATATATATTGTCAATGAAAATACACTGAACTTTGCTCATAGATAACAAAATATAAATCAAAATAATGGGATACATATAGTCCTTCACTTATCAATTGTTAAATTTTTAAGAGTTGAACAAATTTTTAAGAGTTGGGTATGGGTAGGGCCATTCTTAGACACAGTTGTGTGAAGGGAATACATTTTTGCAACTCTACATAAAGTGATTCAATAACATTAATACCTGCATATATACATTTTTTATAACAGCTATTCTTTGCCCTAATGAGATTTTTAATAGGAGTATACTGTATACTCCCAAAAGCTCACTCAGACACATCATTAAGGATATTACATGCAAAGTAGGTTTTGAAAGCACAAACTGGAAACGGCAGAAGTGAACATCAGTAGGGGAAGCATTAAATAAAATTATGATGAATCTAAAATGCTGGAATAGGGTGCAGCCATGAACAAAATAAACATATCTGTATGTTGTGACATGGGGAAAAATCTTGACTATAATAACAGATAAAGCAAGGCTCAGAAGGGTAAAAGGAAATCTTTTGGGGAGTAAAATTTCAAGAGTAAGGCACTGGGTGCTCAAGATCTTACCTTTAAAGTAACTTGTGGAGAGAGAATTCAATCCCACTGGAGTTCCTCAGAGTTGACAAGATTGCCAAAGCCCTTGAGTCACCCTGCCTTCCACTGCTGTGGAAATGACAGTTTTATCTTCAAAGACAGTGGAGTGGGAAGATAATCCCTTTTCACTGTGGGTTATAAAATGAGTGTTGCCTCTTCTTAATCTTAAAATAGCTTAAATGAAGACCTTTTAGCCAATGATTAGCAAGCCAATATTTGAAGCCATATGCCTGAATAATCAATTAGTTTTTAGGCTTTTATTGTTTTTAAAAGTTTCATTGCTTATAAATTTGTATACCTCATGGTGTAAGGCATACTTGAATACTTGTAACTTTGATTCTTGCCATTAGCGAGACCAGAATGGGAGGAAAAAACCTCCTGCTTACCCTTCCTTAATCTTTGCCAAAGAGAGCGGCTCAGCATGGAATGAAATAGGATTTCTATTTCTGTATGCAGAATAGAGGCATTATAGAACAGAAGTTAAGAGTGTAGGCAGTGAAGATACTCAGACATTTTACTAGTGGGTTCCTAGCAGGAGTCTTGCCATATTCCAGGCACTGTTCTAGACACTAGGGGTAAATCAGTGGACAAAACAAAGATCCCTACCCTTGAAGAATTTTTGGAGAGGAAGAGATAGACATTAAACAAACATAATACATAAAGTATATGATATATTTGAATACAATAAGTACCATGATTGGGAAATATAATTCAAGAGAGATCTGGCAAAGTCCTGCAGCAGTGAGCCAGCTCGCTGAAGTGGCCCTCATTGTGATACTTATTAGTATTTGAATCCTTCCTCTGCCGCTAACTATCTGAGTTGCCCACACAGCAGCCCCTTGACCCCACAGAGGCTGAGTTTCCTCACCTATAAAATGGCAAAAATATATAACTCATTTTGCTGTGGTGGGAATTAACTGGCTAAAGCTTGGTAAAGCAACTGACATGTAGTGAATCCTCAGAAAGTTGTAGGGATTCTATTCCTTGTTTTATTATTACAGATTCAGGTGGTCTAAACTTTTGTTTTAAAAAAAGGTAAGGAAAATACCTCTTCAACTAAATGTATTATTTCTTTGGTGGACATGTGTCTTGTGATAGTGTCACATGGGTCTTGTGTCTCTGTATCCTGGTAAAACTTTGTATTTTATTTTTATTTCGTAACCTGAGCCTTGGAAAGAAAATGCCACCGTCCTTGTTGGGTGGGCACCTAGTCTTTTTTTCCTTTCACCTCTTAAAATATTGGGGAAACCACCTGGGTTCTAACCTAAACAGGCTCGACGTTGAGGCATCAAGACCAGAAGGAAGCAGATAGCTGGGTGGGCAGACAAGTGAGTTGGGATGAAAAGGGGTGAGTCTGGGTCTGGGAAACTAATCGAGGACAACCAGGTCCTAGACTTGACATCCGTAAGCGGAGCAAGTTCACACAAGTATGTGGAAAGATGGAGAAGAAGGAAGACAGGAAATCTGGTGGATGAGGCCAACGACACGGTAGATTTGCAGGCAGTTTTGGTCACTTGGAAGTTTTAGGACCTTTGTTCACTGCCAGCAGGCTTTAAAATTGGTTTGAAACATGGAGAAAAGCATCTGATCTCCTTCGTGTGGAAGTTAGCAAGAGAATCTAGGTCACATTGGGGGCAGAAGACAGAGTTTGAGGTTGATGCATGGCACCTTAATGGGGCCCAAGAGGGAGTGGGACAAGGAAAATCAACATATGTCAGGGGCCAAAATGGCACCCAGGCCTAATCCCTGGGTGCAAATCCAAAGTTTTATCAGGACACAGAGACTCAAGACCTGTGTGATTTCATCACAGGACACATGTCCACTTTAAAAGAAATAAATACATTCAATTAAAAAGCTATTTTACTTATCTTTTTAAAACAAAAGTTTGGACCACCTGGGAGCAAGACAGAATTCCAAGTTTCGCCAGCAGGAGGGGCCCAGACTCCTGGGAAGCAGACCTGGGCTTGCTTTGTTGGTGCCATTGCATTTTGTGCTTCAGAGAAACAGAGGAGAGGTGGCAAGGAAAGCAGGTAGGGCCTAAGCACCAGATACTTAAAAGCATTGGTTTTTAAGGGCAAAGGGGAGGGAGAGAGGAAGAGCGATACATACACACGTCCTACAAAGTATCTGTCGCTCACACACTGTGGTGTTGAAGGAAAAGTTTTTATTCAGAGCTGCTTGCTGGTTTGCTTAACCACAGGGGAGGGAAAGCTATTGTGCAGGATTTCTGTTAGAAACAGCAACTTTTCTGGGGGCTGCCATTGGCTTGCTTTACTTGTTCCCTTTGGGAACTGGGCCCCACTCCTGCTGCCCTGCTATTTGTTTGCAAATATCTCTGGAAGATGGGCTACTATTACAGTTCAGATTTAAATGCCAGGCTTGGCTTAAGACTCCATGCTGATCTTTATAAGATACAGTTGAGAGGCTTTGTGTATGTATAAATGCATCTTTTCCATAAAGTGTAACATTTCACTTGCATAACTTTAAGTGGCCTGAATTAATATGGCTATCATTGCTAAGGGATTTAAGAATCAAAACTATTTTAAAGTAAATTAAATAACCTGCTAAATAGGATTTTCTTGTCCTCATTTTGGTAATAAAAACCTCAGAGAAACTCAAAGCAAAAGAAAAAAAATTTATATTTAAAGATGGAGATTTTCCTCTGTTTTTGTGGAGTCTTTTTTTAGAACCTGCTACATGTTGGTGCTGTATTCTCTGGACTATTTATTTTTATAACCATGGGAAGGATATTTCAGACCATTAAGAGATAGAGCCTGTCCAAAGGATTCTGGTTGCCCTTTCTTCCTAGCAAATGAAATGTCTAACAATATTCTTAGCTCACCCACCTTGCTTCAATTCTCTGCCTGATGGTGAGGATCTTAAATGCGCTGAGTGGTAGTGGGTCTAGGAACTGGCACAGTAAGTACCAAGACTGGTTAAGACCTTGGAGGGGACTTACAGGCAATCACTCTAGCAATGGAGCTACAAGGCAGTTACGCCCCTTTCCAGGAATATAGACCACAGAGTATATTCACATATAAACTCTGCCCGCTAGAAAAAATTCTGTTACAACTTTCTTTTGATAATGAGGGATATGTTAAAAAAAATTAAAAAGAAGCGTATCATAGAGCACATGGGCATATACTATTTATTCACTGCCCCTCCCCCCCGTTAGCAAGTTCATTTATAGGAAAAAGGTACAAATAAATGCATGGTTGCAGTCAGGGACTTTTTGTCACTATGTGGAAACATTCCTGAGAATCTCCTTTTCCTTCTCAAACCCCACCACTACTGTAAAATAGGTCTTCAAATTAAATGCAACGGGACTCATGGGCAAACACTGTTAACATATTTGGTCCAGAAATATGTGCTAAAATTATAGCTATACAGAAATAATAATAATACAAACTTGATTCCTCCAGGTCACTCTTCTCAAACTGGAGTATGTAGCAGGGTCATTCAGAGGACTTGTTAAACTCAAATTGCTGGGTCCCACCCCTAGAGCCTCTGATTCAGTCTGGGGTAGGGCCTGAGAATTTGCATTTCTGACGAGGTCCCAGGTGATGCTGATGCTGCTGATTTAGGCACCACACTTCAAGAACAACTGTTCTGAGGCAGTGGTTCTTAACCCGGGCTACACGTTTGAGTAACCTTTGGAAAGTTTTTAAAATCCCAGTGCCCAGGCCAAAGCCCCAACTAACTTAAATTAGATTCTTTAGAGGTGAGAACTGGCCATCAGTATTTTGTTAAGATCACCAGCTGATTCCAATGTGCAGGTAAGTTTCGGTCCACCTTTCTTTCTCCTTATTTTTCACATGAGGAAACTCGGGCCAAGAGAAGTAAACTCATATAAAGTCATACAGCTAGTTATGAAAGAGATAGTTCTCCTGATGTCTGGGCCAGGACACTTTTACTACAGAACACTTCTTACCAGTATGCCTGGATTTAAAATTTAGCAACAAGGGCTTAATGTGACCACATGAGATCTTGTTAAATTTCAGATTCTGATTCAGCAGGTCTGTGGGGGTGGTATCTAAGATTCTGCAATCCTAACAAGCCCCCAGGTTTTGTCCATACAGCTGGTTCATAGACCACACTTTCAGAATTAAGGTTCAAATGTATCTTTGCCTGGGCTTTATCAATACTGTGTTTTAAATGCAAACAATAGAAGCCATGGGCCCAAAAATCAACATAATAGCTACTATTAAGGAAAATTAGCACTATATTAAACAAATTTGTTGTAGCTATTTAAAATTTTAGAGGTTTTTGAATAATTTCTTTCATTCATTCTTTTGGGTTAGAATTTTAACAATTTTTAAATTGTTTGCTGGAAATAGAGTTTAAAGTGAAAAAGGTAAAAATCGATTTGGAGACAATTAAACCCCATAATGCTAATTGTTTTTGAAATGGATCTAATTGTATCTGTCAGTTCTGCCTGAATGTTCCCAAATCATCTTGGGAAACAAATACTTTAATCATTTTAGTTTTTATCTTTCCAGATTTCATATTTAGGAGAAGATAGTACAGCATCATGGTTAGGAATTTAGCCTCTGGAATTACAATGTCTGGGCTGAAGTCCAGGCTTTGACATTAACAAGCTACTTGGTTATTATTTAATTAATACTTAATCTTGATGAAGTTCAGTTTTCTCATCTATAAAATGGAGATAATGGCACCTGCCTTATAGAATTTTTAGAGGATTACATAAGATAATATATGTAAAATTCTTAGCAAATATCCAGGCACTTAGTAAGCACTTAGATAAATATTAGCTTTTATTGTTATCATACCTCGTTGGCTGGTGGCTACATTGTCTACCTATATAGACACCAGTGGTTCCCAGGACTTAGTCTTATGACTTGGCTTTCAGGAATGTCCCTGGAAGGGTCTCTCAGGAAATCAAATAAGAACCATTCTTCATATCAACCCCAAGGGATCAAACTGCAGAGTCGAATTGTATGAGCAGGAACCCTGAAAGGATTGGTCAGGAAAAAACTTGGAAGAGCATTTCAAGAAAGTTCCCACTAGGCCTGCTGAAGGGCCCAGACTGCTTATTTCTGAAATTATCATGTAGGTTCATTGTGGGAGACATCTTATGGCAAGCAAACATGCTCACTTTTTAGGCTAGTGATTTGCAAAGTGTGATCCCCAACACCAGCAGCAACAGAATCACCTGGGAACTTGGTAGAAATGGAAATTATTTGGTCCCTCCCCAGACCTACTGAATCTGAAACTTTGAGATGCCGTCTAGCAGTTTGTGTTTTAAGGAGCCATCCAGGTGATTCTGATGCAAGTGAGAATTTGAGAAGCACTACTATAGGCATAGGCAATTCTTGAGGATTTTAACCCAAGAACAAGACGAGGCTTTATGTTTTGGAAAGATTACCTTGGCAGAACGAGTGACCATTGATTTCCAATCTCTGTATCAAAGACCTCAGAGAACTAGGAAGTCATCACAAGGGACTTGAAAATCCCATACTGTCTGTAAGTTTGAAAATTCCTGAGAGTTTCAGAATATCATCTTTTGCATGTCTTTTCTACTCTTCTTTAAATGTACTAAATGATTTTATGATCAGAAAAGGAGAATTCATTTAAAGGTACAGATGTATTCATAAAAATTTTGCCTTGTATTTTCTCAGTCACCTGCTATATTGGAGGTAAAGCATTTATTCATTTATTCACCCAGTATTTAGTCAGAGTTTTTTATGTGTCAGGAATTTTTCTAGGCACTGAGGGAAGAGCAATGAACAACAACAACAACAACAACAAATATATATAATTTCCTTCCCTGATAGAACTTACATTTTAGTGGAGGTATAGGGATATAACAAGATAAATAAGTAAAACATTTCCTGTGCTGTACAGGAATGCATTTTTAGCTAGAAAAATAAAGGAGGGAAGTATGATGAAAAATGTGTGCTCAGAGGAGGTTTCCATGAAAAAGGTGAACTTTGAGTGACATGCTTAAGAAGCTGAGATATCAAGCCCAGGCAGGTATCTGGGCCAAAATCATCCCAGGTACAGGGAACAGCAAATGTAAAAGGCCTGAGGGAGAACTGCCTGTGGCATGTCAGAGGAATAACACAGAGGCCAGCATGGCAGGACCGACTTGAGAGTTGCAGGAGAAGAACTTCAAGTGGTGAGGGTAGTAGTGGTGGGGATCATATGGGAAGACAGTAGAGTGATCACATGGGGACATTAGGTTATCCTTAAGCCTTTGTTGTTACTCTGAGTGAGATGGAAGGTATTGGCACTTTCTGAGGAGTGGACAAAAATGGTCTGGCGAACATTTTAATAGTATCGCTTTTGCTACTGTGTTGAGAATAGCTTGAATACGGACAAAGGTGGAAGCAACGAAACCAGTTTTGAAGCTGTCAAAATATTTCAGGCGAGGCGTGATGGTGCAAGAAACAGAGTGGTAACACTGGAGGGGATGGGAAATGCCTACTTTGGAGGTAGAGCTGACAGGATTTGCTGAGGGGTTGGGTGTGGGGTTGTGAGGATAATCCAGAGTTTCAGGGCTTGAATAACCAGAAAGAAGAAACTTCCATTTCCTGAGATGAAGATGATTTTGAGAGAAGCCTATGTGACGGGTGAATAGCTGGAGTTTGGTTTTGGACATGGAAGGCCTGAAATACCTGTTAGATATGCAAGTGGAGATGCGGAGTAGGCAGTTGGATGTACTGAGTCTGAAGTCTGAGGAAAGGTCTGTGCTAGAGCTGTAAATGGTGGAGTGTTTAACAGACAGATGATAGTTAAAGCATGAGTCTGAAAGAGACTGCCAAAGAAATTCGCATAGATAACATATAGATAGAAATTCAGTGAGTCATAAGGACCAGACTCTGAGGTTTTTCAACATTTAGAGGCCATGGGGATGAGGAAGAGCCAGCGAAGGAGAATAAGAAAAAGCAGCCAGAGTGGCAGGAGGAAAACCAGTGGAGGAAAAGCCAATATCCTAAAACCCAAAGAAGCAGCCTTAATAGGTCAAGAGATAAGAGGGCTGAGAACGGGCCATTTGTTTTTGCACCGTTTTTGGCAGTTTCAATAAGAGAAGTTTCAGTAGAGTGGTGTGAGTGAAAGCTTGGTTGTAGTGGTATTAAGAGAGAATAGTAACAGTCTCTTCAATAAATGGTGATGGGGAAATGGATTTCCACGTGCAAATGAATGAAATTGGACCCTTATCTGAGACTATACACACACAAAAAAATCAACTCAAAATGAAGAAAAGACCTAAACATATGACCTGAAACCATAAAACTCCTAGGAGAAAACATAGGGGAAAAGCTTCTTGACATTGGCCTTGGCCATGATTTTTTGGCCATTACAGCAAAAGCTCAGGCTATAAAAAAATAAATAAATAGATAGGAGTACATCACACCAAAAAGCTTTTGCACAGCAAAGGAAACAGCCAATAAAATGAAAAGGCAACTTATAGATTGCGAAAAAAATATGGACAGACTATACCTCTGATAAGAGGTTAATATCCAAGATGTACAAAGAACCCATACAACTCAATAGCAAGAAAATATATATAACCTGATTAAAAAGTGGATAGAGAATATAAATAGACATTTATCCAAAGATGATACAAAAATGGCCAACAGATATATGAAAAGGTGCTCAACATCACTAACACCAGGGAAATTCAAATCTAAACAACCATGAGATATCACCTCACACATGTTAGGATAGCTAGTATCGAAAAGACAAGAGGGAACAAATTTTGGCAAGGGTGTTAAGAAAAAGGAACCCTTGTACACTGTTGGTGGGAATGTAGATTGGTACAGTCATTATGGAAAATAGTATGAAAGTTCCTAAAGAAATTAAAAATAGAATTACCCTATGGCCCAACAATCCCTCTTCTGGGTATATATCCACAGGAAATGAAATCATTACTACAAAAATATCTGCACTCTCATGTTCATTGCAGCATTGTTCATAGTAGCTAAGATATGGAAAAAACCTAGGTGTCCATGAATGGATGAATAGATAAAGAAATTGTGGAATATTATTTAGCCTTAAAAAGGAGGAGATCCTGTCACTTGCCACAACATGGATGGACCTAGAAGACATTATGTTAAGTAAAATAAGCCAGACACAGAAAGAAAAATATTACGTGATCTCACTTATATTTGCAATCTAAAAAATAAAGAGATCAAATATATAGAGATAGATAATAAAACAGTGGTTATCAGCAGGGTGGAATGGGGAGATGTGGGTCAAAAGATACAAAGTAGCAAATATGTAGGGTGAACAAGTAGAAAGATCTAATGTACAACATGAGGACTATAATTAATAATAGTGTATTCAGAATTTTTGTTAAATAAGTAGATTATAGCTGTTCTTGCCATAGGGATGGGGGAGGAATGGGTAACTATATGAGATGGTGGAGACATTCGTTTGTTTCATTATAGTAACCACTTTACTATGTGTGTGTTTTATGACATCATATTGTATGCCTTGTACATGCGATAAAATTTATTTAAAAGAAAAGAGATAGAATAGGGACAGGGATTTTGGAGACAGCAATTATAGACAACCCTCTCTTGGATGTTTGCTGTGAAGGGAAGGAGAGATTTGTTAGCTGGAGAAGGTTTGCTTATTTTTGTTTTTGAAGGTAGGAGAAATAATAACATGTTTGAAAACTAATGGGACTGATAGAATAGAGAGAAATTTGATGAGGTAGAAGAGAGAGAGGAGAATGAAAGAGTGATGTCTGTGTGCAGGCTTCGGGGCAGGGATCAAGAGGAGGGATTAGTCTTAGCTCGGAATATAGACATTTCATCCATAAAAAATAGGAGTGGCAGAATATGTAGGTACAAATAAGAATGTGGGAATTTGTGGTATTTGTCTTCCATCATTTTCATTTTTTTAGTGAGACATAAAATGAGGCCATTGGCTCAGAAGTAAAAGAGGAATGAGGTCTTGGAGCTTTCAGGAGAAAAGAGGATAAAATAAAAGACTTATGAAATACTTATTCTAGGAAAGCAGGGGAGAGAATAGATGGACTCAGTAAATGTTGGGAAAAGTAGCTTGTTTACTGGTCAACAGGAAGGCCCACTTGATATTACCGGTCATGGGTTTAAAATTGATAGCCATCATTATGGGTACGATTAATTTCTTGTCTCACCCAATTCAGCTGCATGGGTGCAGGCATGGGTAGGCAAAGATTTAAATTTAAGCAGGGTTTCATTTAGCCAAGGGATCAAAGAAACAATAAAGGATTAGAGAGAAGAGGGTGTGTGCATGGGTGTTATTATAATGTTAAACTAAAGGTTTAAACTAGGTATAGAAAGGGGATCAGGAACAAGGTGAAAGACCAAAGAGGTGGTAGGGTCAGCAGTTTGGGGGTTCCCATGGGTTGAAAGATTGAATTGGTGTAAATAAGAGTGACCTATAAATAAAAAAAGGTGATGTTTAGAGAATTGGATGTCTGAGACTGAGATTATATAAAATTGCAGTTATTGATAATGGCAAATGTAGCCTATACCCACGGCAGAGAGTGGCTCAGGTAGGGTGGAAGACAAGATCATTGGAGAAGAGGAGGCCAAGGGTCATATACTCCAATGAACTGGAAGTACGGACTATGGGTATATTGACATCACTTAAAATTATGTCAAAAGACATAAGAGAGACAGTGACAGAGAACCAAGTGCTAAAACCATTAAGTAAAAAAGAGAAGTAACCCTGGATCAGTAGTGACACCAACAATGGAAGGCAGTGATTGCTCTGACGATAGAACATGTGAAGCTGAGCGGGGTCGGGCAGGGCGGAGGAGACTAGCCTGGGGATGGTGATGAGGAGCACCGGGAACATAAACCCACCTTTATGCCCAGCGGTACCAGGAGGGTGGAAAAGAAAGCCACCACATGGCAGGATTGAGGGGGTATCAGTGCCCTCAGTACCAGGACAGAGAAAGAGATGTCATGGAAGAGGCCTGTGGGAGCATTAGAGTTTAGGGGCTCCCACTTGACTCCTGCTATGGGCAGCACAGGTCTGCAGAAGGGCAGGGTATTTTCTAGCCTGGGGCTTCCCTTGCGTACCTCTGACTCCCTTCATGCTCTCACCTTCCTCTGAGGCCTGTGGGAAGGGATTCTTACTGCAGGTATGTAGATTTGCCCTTGGCTTCTGGCAGTGGCGATAGAGGAGCTGACTTAATTTAAGCACTCGGATTCTCTCTTGGCTTTCTGTGAAAGATGGCATAGTGGGCAAGTGAAAGAAAATTACTTTTACGTTGAAAAATGATTCTTATATTCAAAAAGGCTGGCGTCACTGGAAAGTTGGAAATAGTATTTGTGCATGTGTTTGTGGGGTGTGGCTGGTTGAAATTGAAAGCATCAAAGCTAGTTAGGAGTCTGTTGCAATATTGTGGAAGATTCCTGGAGAATGAATTAACTCACTGCCAGTAGAGGCAGAGAGGGTATGATGGATTCAAAAAATACATTACTCTTGACTGAGTAGAGAAAACTATATCTACTCAGAGTTGATAAAGGCGACCAACAGGTTTTATGTATTCAGACAACAGTAAAACCCATGTTTTCTAGTGCTTATATGTTTGCAAACTAGGATAATCTCCATATGAATTGCTTCTCAAGTTAAAAGTTATGTTTCGTAGAATTTCACAAGCGTTGTACAAATGAATGGTATTTTTAAGTCTGTACTTTTCTATTATTTAAAATAGCATTATTCTATGATGGCTTAAACCAAGAAAATACGAAGATGTTACAGGTTGTAGAAACATTGTGTGTTGAAATAGGGGGATGACCAGGACATTCCACATAATGAAGTCAGAGAAGAAGAGACCATGAGCTCAACTGGCCCTTGGGCTATGCTGGGGCAGGTGAGGGGTGTGTTCACTGGAGAATGAGGAATGGAAGGCACCTACCTGGCCTTAATGGGCAGAGGTACTGCTCCGTAACATGGGCATCACATTCCTGCTATGATGCCTTGGAAACAGACATGTCCAACGGAGGGAGATGAGGATTGTGGAGAGCCATAGTGGTTTTCAAGACAGGGATAGTTTAGGGCAGAGAAGCCATAGTGAACAGAGGTACAAAGATGTGAAATAACATAACAAGATTAGGGAGTCATTACTTGTTCCTTGCCATAAAGGGAAAGGGCTATGGTGGTAGCTGGTAGCAGAAGAGGCCAGAAATGGTGAAATATACCTTTTAAAAAAGCCTCAAATGTTGTATCAAGTAAAGAGTTAGATGTTAGTGTTGTAATAGGCTATAGGGAATCCTGGAAGAATTTAATAAGCAAAATGATATTCATGTCATTTTATGTTTAATTTTAAGAAGGCAGTTATTTGGTCTGTGATTCTACACTTTCATTTTGTGGGATCGTCCTGCCCATTGATATGGAAAAAGTAGAAAAATGAGTTTCTCAGAGTTCTCTGCCATGGTGGTATTGTCCCTCTCCCTGAGTCTCTGAATTCTTTCTCACAGTTCTTGCAGGCAATAGGGCTTGGATTTGGATTTTGCTGTTTTTTTCTTTTTAATATCTTTGGAAGTGTATATGTCAGTAAAGCTAAACATAAATACCCAAATTATTTGGATGCATTTTAAAATATGAAGAGGCAGAATGATAAACATTTTTATGAAAGTAAAAGCCTCTGTTCATTTTCTCTATAAGATAGCAACAGATGGCATGTCGATGATGTCTGGGCTCTGGGGCTGTCAGAACTGGATTACATATAACAGAATTGTCCTATAGTTGCTGTTGTAAAATATGTGTTGAAGTAATAGGTGAAGCCTTTCCAAATATCCTAATTATTTCTACAATCTTTACTAATTACTAATAGAATATAAGAAATTCTGAAATCATTTTAGGGAAAAAGGAATACACATTTAATTTATAGAAAACCTTTAGGAGAATGAGGAAACTAAGACCCAGAGAGGTCGAAGTTGCTCACGGACAGACAGAGGTCACATGGCTATGGTAGAAGAAGGAAGAAGGGAAATCAGAGAGACTTTATTATTGGCAAGACGATTTGATCATTCTGGTTCATGAGGATTGGCTGAGTTTTAGGAAGAACTTCTTAACATCAAGGTTGTGGAAGAATTAATCAGCATTACTCATGAAGTGATGAGTTACACCACCCTAGAAGTATTCAGTGAGAGGTTAAATAACTCTTTGGAGGAAATATTGCAGTGGAGATATTCAAGCCTTCATGGTTCAAAACCTTAAATGTTGCTTCCCAACACTCAGAGTCTGCAGAATTAGCACAGATCCTCTCTTCATCTGTGATCTAACGGATCATGTCCCAAACATGCCTGAGTGTATGTAGCCACCACTAAGGATCAAATTGGGAACGTGAGAGGCCTGAGAAACACTAATTTCAATGCAGTGCAGATTGACCATTGCTTATCAATATGCATTGTGGAGTTGAATGATAATCAAGTAATGGAGGCTTCTGATAACAATAGAAGGAGGTTAGCACACCTCATAGGAACGTAGAAAAAGCCACACAGCTGGACCTTATGAAGAACAGGATGGGTTTCAGGAATTAGACAAGGAATTGTAATCATATCACCCTACCCCAGGCTCACCACATCATTGGGTCCAGCAGACACAATTTACTTAAAAAAAAGTATTTATTTATCTATTTATTTCTATAAAGGTATAATTTATTCCTTTCAGTCTTTAGTTCTGCAGATTTTGACAAATACATGCAGTCATGTAACCACCACCACAGTCAAAATATAGAGCTGTTCCATTTTCTCCCCCAATTCCCCCATGCCTCCTTATAGCAAACCCCTGCTCCCATACCCATCTCTTGAACACATTCATCTGATTTCTGTCCCTGTAGTTTTACCTTTTCTGAAATGTCATATAAATAAAACCATAGACTATGTAGTCTTTTGAGACTAGCTCCTTTCATTCAGCGTGAAGCCTCTGGGATTCATCTGTGTTCTGTGCAACAATAATTTGTTCCTTTTTATTGCCGAGTAGGATTCTGTGTATGGGTGTACCACAGTTTGTCAATCCGTTCATCCATTGAAGGACAGTTTCATTATTTCCAGTTTTTGGTGATTACAAATCACTATATACATTCACAAATACGTTTTTGTGCAAAGTTTTTAACTTTCCTTGGGAAAATACCTGGGGATGGGAGAGCTGAGTCAAATGCTAAGTATATATTTAATTTTATACAAAGTTGGAAAACTGTTGAATTTACTTTTAAAAATAAATGTTGAAAAAATATGTACAGTAGTCTCTCCCGTCCGTGGATTTCCTTTTGTCAAGTCTAGTATGTGGCATTTTTCTCTTAAAGTCTATGCAACCTCCAGGTTTTTAATTCTAATAACATACAAGAGTCAATTCTATTGAAAATAAGTAGGAAATGAGAAAAATCATGGTTTGAACAGAAAAGGAGGCTAAAGAAAAGGTTAGGTTTTTGCAGGGGAGCCTCAGGAGGGATGAAATGGTCTGAGAGAACTTCTGCTTCTGTTAAGAGCATGGTAAGTGAGCTGAGGGTTACAGAGGCTTTCTGGAAACTTACGGGGTTCAAGTTATTAGTGACAAGCAGGTGCAGACAACTCTGGGTCATAAAATCAGAAAGACATTGAACATTTGGAAGGAGGATATGACACAGAAAACAAACAATATACCTGCCTTTGAGTGCACTACTTCATCAAAGCAAAATTAATTTATGTGCATTATTATTTCTAAAGGTACCTGAGATCCAGAAGGAGATGGAAAATGGAAATAAACATGTTGGTATCCATTAGTACTCACGTAAAATGTATAATGTGTTACTAATATGGATTAGATTTGTGGTCTGTGCATTTTAAGAAATATGAAAGGAAGTCTTAGGCTTATGAGAGTTTTAATTACAATCTAAATTCCAATCTACCCATGTGGCCCTAAGTCTCTCACTGTGAATTCTCCTACCATGGAAGCTTTGGAAACAAACCTTTGCCTTCAAGGAGAAACTGCTTTATGATATTTAAGTCTTAGTAAGGACATTAAGGTAAATGTATTGCTGTGTGTGTATGTGTGTGCACTCTGGATGTTTTAATCATTGACTCAAATAAAAAGGTTGATTATAAACACCAAAAATAACCAACAAAGGCTATTGGCACAAATCAGTTGAAATTCTTAGACAATTAAATATATTGCTTGTTGAAAGTTGGCGATGAAATGTAAATATTAGAATTGGGGAGACTCAAACCAAACTCTAATAAAACATTTTTAACATTAATACAAAAAGCCAATGAAAACACATAAACTATGAAATGATAAGGAAGGAATAAAAGCATCTTTTAAAATTCTAAGTTATGTAATAGAATAATGCCAAATTTATTTTCACATTCTGGGACTTAGAATGAACAATTTCTTAGGTGAGAAATGTCCATGGGTTGGAGGAAGCTATGGAATTGCCTGGAACATTCAGGGATCACAAATTACATGAGGAGGTCAAAGTGGTTAAGAGCAGTGGCATTAGCAAGAATGACCTGAGTTTACCTGAGTTTAAATCCAATTTCTGCCACTTATGAGCTGTGCCATCTTGGGAAAGTTACTTTACCCTACCTGAGAGGAAATAACACCTCCCTTACAGGGCTGTTGTAAGCATAACATGAGAAACTGTTCGCTAAGTTCTTAGCTCAGTGCCTAGAACATAGTAAGTACTTCGTAGTTACTGTCCAGGTGAGTAATAGCAGCCAAACTTAACACAAAGGGACTTTGTTTTGCTTTCTCCTTTTCTCCTTACAAGCACAAATTTAAACTGACACTCAGGATCTTTGCCCTGTTATTAGAACTCACCTTGTCATGGAGTTCTGGAGCTAAAAAGAAGTCCATATATGATTTCTAGTTGCTCCTTTGACAGATGAGGAAACTGAGTCACATAGAGGTTGTACTTTTCAAAGTCCTACATGCCTGTAATACCAGACCCAGTGCTAAAACCTGGCTGGCTGTTCCCAGCTCAGAGCTCCTTCCACGTCACCACTAAATGACTTCAGGTCACAAGCACAGGCACGCATGTATAATCCTGCTTACTTCTTCTACAATTTTTAAAGAGCTAATCTATCATCTTCTACAGTTCGCATTGCTTCCAGTCTCTGAAGGCTGATTAAGGGACTAGATATTACTAATTGGAAACATTAACCAAGACAGTTAAAGAGACCAGTGCATTCTCAAATGAGCTCACCTTCAGAAGAAATTTATAGCTATATTCAAATTGGCCATGCCCTTTCCAAAGGCTGCCATCCCTGGGGAGCCCATTTCAGGGTTTGCTCGTATTAGCATACACTTCTCTAATCTGAAACATTTTTCTCCCTAGAGCATTCGTGGATTTAAATGTTTTCTATATATAGAGATCTTTCATTCCCTTTCAAGGTTCTAACAAAGAAGCACTTGCAGTGTCACTAAAGGAGATATGATGATGGTGGTTGAGTCCAAACTTTGATCTTCATTGACAATCACTCCGGATTTTAAGCCTCCTTGTAATGATCCTAACATTTCAGAGTTAAACGGTGCTTACTGCACCATGAAATATAAATGAAAGCTTGACTTCCTACTGTACCAAAGGACCGTAAACAATCCCACACCTGTGCACAATTTGTAGTAAATCAAACATTCGGAATTTTGTTTCATGTTGAATATTTTAAGTGCCTTTAATAAAGATGATGTGATTTGTAAGTCATATAATGAAGCCAATCTAAATAGGAGTTATTTAAAAAAAGAATAATAACTATTTAACTAAGCATCTCTTTACCCTAGCAGTGTGATTCAGATCATCACCATGCTCAGTTTTTCTTTAAATTGTTAACAAATATTCTTGGCAAGTAAGACCCACTCAAGTTTGAATCGCATCTGGGTTTTATTGAAGGTAAGCTACTGAAAGCCTTTGAACTTAAACTTCATCAAACTTTTCAAATTATCTCTGTGGCTATCTCTAGACATACAGAGGAATGTAGACAGAGGCAGCCACTTGAAGGAGGAAGAAAAAAAAAAACTTACCTGTTTTCTAAACCTGATTTTGCCTCTGTGGTTAGAATCAATCACTCTTTTCTTTTCTCTTTTCTTTTCTCTTTTCTTTCTTCCTTTATTTTCTCTCTCTCTTTCTCTTTCTTTCTTTCCTCATACTTCTGTCTAAATGCTGCTCCCCCAGGAGGGGAGTATGGGAGGATATGGCACTCTGTTACTTTCACAGATGCCTTCATGGTACATCGTGCATGCAACGTGATAGGTTTCTGGGTATTAGTCTTAATTATAATTGATTCTTTGGCACCTAAAAAGATTAGAAACAGCAATAAACCCTTCCGGTCCATGAGCCCTTCTGATGATAGAATTACAAAGTAGACATGATTTTTGAGAACATGTTTCTGGGGCCCTAATTTCTGTCTCTAGTCAAGAAGCCAGCTATAGCTTATAAAAAATTCCTAAACTTTTCTCTTTTGTCTCCTCAAGTCATAAATATTCTGTGACATTTGCAAAATTAGTTCCTGGCCTCATTCTAGTTTTTAACCAAAAGATACACTTTTTTGTAGAAATGTGTGGTTCTTCATTGACCCCAGTGTAAGATGTCATCACAGGTGAGCTATCAGAAGTTTATTGTCTTTAAAGGGATGAATTATGTGGTATGTGAACTGTAGCTCGATCAAATTGTTAGAGGGAAGAAAAGCTGATTGCATGATAAGAAAAGATTTTTCAATAAGATCTTTGTGATAAGCTAGTGTGTAATCATGTAAAGTTGCAAGGCCTTGTTGAAGTTTGTTCTGTTTTTGTCCTTTGTGGAAGGTAAGGGTATTGTATAGTCATTATTAGTCCTATAACCAATGAGTAACTATTCTAAGGACAAGAAATCATGTGGGAGCGAGCTAGACCCTTGGAGGAGTCAAAGCAGTGTGTCAGATGTTCCATGGTGTACAGGGGTGGTAAATTTCCACTTCTCACCCCCACCTCTGCCATCATTGATCCAGTCATGCTTTTTCCCTGGTGACTGAGCTCATCTGGGCACATGTCCCAGGCTGAGGCTTTGGCAACTAGGGCTTGGTGTGGGAGTGGCAAGAATTGAGCCATTGGGTACTGCAAGGTCGGGAAGCAAGGGACAGTCCAGAGAGCCAAACCCAAGCATGTGAGTGGAACAGCAAGATCCACATCTAAAGCAAAGATTCTGAACCAAAGGAGGGGCATGATGGGCTTTGTGGTGGTAGAAAGAGGCAGTGGAACACAGGGTTCTGTTTCCATCTGTGCCGTCACATGACCTCAGACATTTCTTTGATTTTCTCTGCTTTAATTTCTTCAGCTGTAAAATGAAGAGATTGGCAAAATGACCTTTGAGGAACTCGTTTTGCTGTCATATTCTGTGCCCTTGCATGCCCACTTAGGAAGGAGAACCACAGTACCCAGAGTGAAGGCCATAGGATCGTTGAGAATATTGAGTCTCCAGCACAGTAGAATTCACTTTCGATTGAGCTTCCACTTAATTAGTAGTTTCTAATTAGTTTCGTCTCACGCTTTTGGGGACTCCAAAAGAGAACTTTTTAAAGAATATAAATCTAGGAGCACTTGCTGCTCCTTCTTAATCTATGTCATGAAATTACTTTGATGTTTTTCAAGGAGCTTATTAGTCCAGGGTGTTGATGTTTATTAAGTTTGCCTTCTTTTGTGGGTACATTTTATAGGGCATGGATTTGGGGAACTTCTCAAACTGATAGTTCACTGACTGCATTATGCTTGCAGACATTTCACTTGGGTCACATAATATTTTATAATAATTTTAATTCATTAATACTTTTTAAAATGGAGAAATTTAACAGAACAATCAAGATTTTTGGCTTTTCTTCAAACATGGGAAGATCTGGCAACATCAAGCCTATATTCTCAAATGATAATAAATGTCTGAAGTTGAGTTCCAACTGCCCTTTGTAGATGATTTGGGCTCATTCCAGTTCACCATGGTTACCATCATGCCATATGAGACATCTTCTCGGAATTAGTTATATGATATAATCAGCACCCTACCATAGTGGGATGCTGGGGTGAAGTTGCTCAACATTCAAACAAGCATTTATTAAGCATCTACTCTTTCCAGTATTATGTAAGAAATGCAAGGGTATAAAGGTTCATTCTTGCATGTAAACAGATTTTTATTTAGGACCTACTATGTGTCAGGTACTGTTTTAGGTACTGGGGATACTATGATGAACAAAACATGACTTAATGGAAATTTGACGTTAGTAGAAGAAAAAGATAAAGAATAAAGAAGCAAAGAAATAATATCAGATGTTGGTAAAGACTATGAAATAACACAAAGTAGGGAAAAGATAGTGGATGAAGAGTGGCATTCAAGAGGAAGACAGGTAACCCAGTGATGACAGTAAGGTGTGCTCAGGACTCTGATGGAGTGCACACAGTATGTTCCAGGTACACACGAATTAGGTCTCTTAATGTATTGACAGAGTCCAGGGTTTAGTGGTAGCTATTAGCAGGAAATTGCACTTGAGTAGAATCTTGATGAAAAAAAGAGGAACATTGGTGGATGACTAAGCAAGCAAACCAAACACAAGCTAAGTTAAAGGAACAATGCAGGAAATATAGGAATTTTTCCTCAAATATAGGAAAAGTTCCATTTCAGGGAGGTTATGTGGGAGCAGAAACCCTAGAAAAGCTATTCTGATTTCCAAATATATAAGCTTTATCTTTTATGATTGAGCATTGGTTTTGCTTTAAACTGCAAAGGGGCACACCAGTTTCTTTTCAGTGGTTGTGGTTGGTAAAGTACATGAACAGTAGAGCCTTATAGAGAGCATCACCCACCTATGGCACAGTGTGTGAGACACAGATTCTGAAGGGAGTTTGGCATGCTCAAAAATCATAGCACTAGAGTGTATGGTTTAGAGAAGGAAGTGGTAAGAGCTGATCATGCGGGAGTAGTAGCTAATTGCCATGTAAGTGGCTGGGCTCAGTTTAGGAAGAGAAGAAGTACAAATAACAACAAAGAAGTAGAAATAACAACAAATTTGGCCTTGTCTCCAGTCTAGTGGTCATCTTCATGGACCAACATTCAAAAGAACCATCTACAGTGGTGTATTTACATATGAGGATGGATCTCCTAGCTTTTTTTGTTTTCTGTTTTTATAAGAAAATACACAGAATAAGCTACTTTTATAAGGTTCCAATAACTACTTTTTCATTTAAATAGTTCATTTTACACACATTTAGCCATTGATTGTAAGTGACCCAGTGAGAAACAGATGACATGATAAAACTATGTAATTGTAAAAAAATTCATAAAGGGGTTATGTGCAGAGGTTGGGTGGGATTTAAGGAATCCAAGGATGGTGCAATACCCTAGGCAAGGAGAAAAATGATTATCTTTGAGCTGCGGGAAGAGAGTGCTATCTCACAAGTGGTTAGATAGAGGGTTACAGCCAATCCATGGTAATCCATCAGGAAATAAAACCCCCAAACTTATTCACATTCTGCCTTTAGATCATTTATGGCCTCCTAATGTCCAAAGCTACCAGAAGCCAGAGGGCAAAGGAGCCGATGGATGTGGTCCATGCAGGTCAGCCTCCCAGTGCACAGCAAAGGGGTGGAGAAAACTAGAGTTTACATGGAGGAGTAAAGAGAAAATATGCACAACAGTTATTTAAGAGTTTTTTTTTTGTTTTTTTTTTTTTTTTTTACATTTTCAACATAAAGCATTATAGGAAGTTGCAACAGAGATGAACTAGGATTGTTTTGGATGTCTCACCTGTATATTTCAATAATGAAATTAAAATGTGCTTATCACTGAGTATTCCAATGTAATTTTTCTTGTATTATATGATTTAAATACCTTTCTAAAGTCTTTTAACAACTCTCTACAGAAGACAGAGCAGATATTCTTACCTATCATTCCCCTCCATTTTACACACCAGTAAATCAGGATCAGAGAGGCCAGCTGAGTTACTGAATGTCACAAGGTCACAAAACTTGTTAGAGCCAAAGGGTGTACTTAGTTCTTCTGTCCTGTCCAGTTGCTTTGCCATAACCTGTAAAGATGGGTTAATGCCGGCTGTTTCATTCTGAGGAAAAGAAAAAAAAATTTTAAATTTTTAAATTTTAAATTTTAAAAATTAATTGTAAGATATAAATGCTTATCAATAAATATCAGGCCATGTTTTGGGGGCTGAATAATCATTAGAGCTAAAGTTTATTCTTTTAGTAGATGTCAGATCCCTTTTCAGTTGTGTAGCATAAAATATTTCATTTATTCCTGACTATTCCCTTAGTCTAGAGTAACCTACAAGACTTACTCCCTCACTTGCTCCTGGTCCCTGCACCAGTGTCACCTTGATAGAGAGGTCTGGTCTTCCTTGACCATGCTGTACCCCTTCACCCCCCAGTCTGGCTCCTGTCATCCTCTAGCCCAGTGCTGTCCAGTGGAAACAACACGAGCCACAAATGCAAGTCATATACATCATTTTCAATTGTCTTGTAGTCATATTTGAAAGAAGCAAAAAGAAATAAGTGAAATTATTTTAAGAAACGTGTTTTATTTACTTAATTTATCCAAAATATTATAATTTCAATGTGTTATCGATATAAAGTATTCAGGAGATACTTTATATTCCCTTTTTCATACTAAGGCTTCAAAATCTGGTATTTACACTTAGAGTACATCTGGTCAATGTACTGTGTTTACATGCAGAACACATCTCAATTTGGACCAGCCACATTTTATGTGTTCTGTAGCCACATGGGACTAGTGGCTGTCATTTTGGACAGTACGGGTCTATGCCTTCCCTTCCCTTCCTTTTTTTTTTTTTGTTAATAATATGAAGCTCAGTATGGCCAAATGGGTTACTTAAAACAAATCACAAAACATATTACTGTCAGAACTAAAGACAGAGTTCAACTTACCACTTTTGATATATGTTGATTTATTGTCTGTCTTAATGGGATTACACACTTTTTAAGGGCAGCAATATTTGTCTATGTTATTCACTGTTGTATCTACAATGCATGGAATAGTAACTCACCCAAAGTAAGCACTCAGATTTTTGCTGGATGAATAGCAATCTTATGAACTAGGTTTGGCCTTTCCCAACTCAGTTTTAAAAATGATGAAGCAAAGGTGCAAGGAGGATAAGTACCTCTCCCCAGGCCACACAGCCAGTCAATGGGTTTCCACCCAGGCAGACTGCTCTTAGAGAGCTGTACTTAACCTGAGCTCTTCTGCTGAACTAAAAATTATAAACATACCCACGAGAATGGTAAATAAACTGTCACATTTTAATGTTTTCTTATAATTTTCCTTTCTTCCAAATAATATTAAAACAAACAAAGCAATATTATCAAGACACACAAACTGGTAAATAAAATACTAACTTCAGGTTCCTTATATCTAGCCAGAGAAAATGGGTTCAGCAGTAATGTGCTCGCTCCCTTCAGGTCCCAGTAATTGCATGCTCTACTGATTTATGGGGAGGTTGATTCAGGAGTAGATTTTTCCCCACAATAAAGCATTCTTTTGCAGAAGCTGGGTTTTCATTATTTTGTTGGCCGATTCACTCTAAATGCATTGTACAGGCTTGATGGACAATGATCAGTTTTTTTAAAGAGCTGCAGCTTGATGGATATGGGTATGTTATGTGGATACAGAATTATGTTGATTAGCTCAGAAAGCCTATTATTCATTGATTAAGTGAGATAAGAGAGAAATGTTTGTTTAAATCCTCTGGACAGTAGCTGAAATTACTGTCTTGGTTTCACTCATATGGGCCAGCTTCTGCGTGACTATATATAATGATTATGTGTTGTCACAACACAATGGATATCATAACAACAGCCAATATTTGTTGTGTTTTCTTTGTGCCAGGTGTAAGGCGCCAGGGATTATCTCAAGCATGCTTAGGCAGGAGAGGTTACTGTCTCCATTTCACAGATAAAGTAACTGAGGCATGGAGAGATGTAGTGGATTTCCCAGGGTTGAACATCCACTAAGTGTCAGTGCTCTGACTTGAATGATCCAATTCCAAAGTCCATGTTCAATCTCCTCACTGTACCCCCCACTCCCCTCACATTTTAAACGTCCCAACTCACCAGTCCTCAGTCTTCTCTCTTCTTTACGAAGGCCCTTTAGAGGAAGTACACTCTGGTGACCTTGGAGCCAAACAGAACTAGGTCCCCATCCAGCTCTGATACTTAACTAGCTATAGGAAATTGGGCAGAATGATTTACCGGCTCTGGGCCTCATTTCCCTTATTTGTAAAACAGGGCTATAACACCACTAGCACTGTCGAGATGAGAAGTCGTGTATGTAAGTTGCTTAGCACAGGGTCTGCCATTGAGAAGACATGATAATGGCAATTATCTTTATAATTACGAAGTACTTTAGGAGAATAAAGTATCATTCTTATTTATACTACATCTTTTCACCCTAACAAGAGGTAGCAGCAATTAGAATTTTAAAAGGAAGGCATTTTAAAGGAATAAACTGAAATATCTCCATGGACTCTATATGTGTGTAATATATATTTAATAGCACCCGCAGTTTGACTAGCAAGGATAAAATTGTTATGAGGATTAGAAGATCTCATACTCCTGGGCATAGCTTGATGACAGGCCGAGGTCAAGAATAAATTCTCTCTATGGTGTTGTAGAGCATGGTAAGGAATATTCGATGTGTTTTATCCTTTCCATTGAAGCATATGGCATTATTTGAGGAAGAGGCCTGGCATTAGCAGGCTGGGCTCTTGGTTAGTTCCACTTAGGCTATAATATATACTGTGTCCTAGAGTGATGTTTGCTTAAAATCGCAAGTGTCTGCAACCTTTGAACTAAAAAGTACTGCACCAGGTAGCATCTTGCTGATGACACACATTTTGCAAACCAGGCTGTATCCCTTGTGTATTAACATCCACTGTGGATTGGCTTCACTTTCACTCAGCTCTTGAAAATCACCTGTCTCCAGAGGCATTCGAAGATTAATTTAAAAGGGAAAAGAAAAGTAATTTCCAAAAGCTACTTTAAAAGAGAAAAATAACTCCATTATACTGCTCTTCTTTTCATGTCCTTTTAGATGACCGACTTTCTGCTTTTCACATTGCACTTTTGTATTCCGGGACGTGATAAGACGCTAACACTTATAATGATGATGACGGCAAATGTGACCTTTATTGATACACAGACACTTTATATACTCTGTTTCTAATCTTACATATGATGCTCCCATTTTACAAGCAGTTAAATGACTTATTAAATCACAGAAGCAATTTTGTGACGGAGCTGGGATCCAAGTTCTGGTCTGCCTCACTTTAAAAGCCAAGCTTACGCTTCCTCCCTTCTTCCCTTTCTCCCTACTTTCTTTTCTCCCCCTACCTCTCCTTTCCTTTTAAAAATTCTCTCCCCTCCGTTTTTTTTTTTTTTTTTGGCTTGTTTTTTTTAATTAGACTCAGTGAAGTTAAATAACTGGTCTGACACTAAACTGTTGGTAAGAAGAGTATCTCAATTGGAATCACAAGGTTGCTTAATTAAAATACATAACAAGAAGCTTTCTAAGTCATCCGCATTCATTGTCATATATTCGAACACCCAAGATTCCAGCTTTTATCTAGATGCACATAAATGAGTACTCAGGTTGCCATTCAGGGAATTATTTCCCCACTCACCATAGTTCTAATTTTTCTTTTTTTTCCAAATTATCTTCTTCTGTCAAGTGTGGGATGTTGCAAGACCCAGGAATCTTCCTGTAGTGCACAGATCTGGCCGAAAGACCAGTTAATGTTTCAGAAAGGCCGAGAAAGAAGATTCAGAACACATGGAGAAGGGGGCACCCCCTACCCTGGGCTCCTTCTACTTTTTTCCTGATGCTCTTGAGTGCATATGAGAATTGTGGGGTTTGTCCTATGAGCTCTTCTTGTATCAGGAGGTACTCCTTAAAAGAATTTCCTAAAAAATTTCCTAAGGCTTTACAACATTAATAATTTTGACCGGAGTTCCCACTTGTCTCTGGCTACACGATAAATCATTTTTCTTATTTTTTAAATCCATAAACTATTGGCTTTTGTTGGTTTCCATGTTTGTTCGACATGCTTAAAAAAACTTTCAAAATAATCAGTAGGGAGATAATTCTAATATTTCTGAAACCTGTTATACTTTACAAAAGGCATACTTTTTTTTAGTTTGTGAAATTTAACATCATCCCTCTTGGAATCCTTCCTTTGTGGATTAGAAAAACTGAAACTCAGGGAGGTCAGGTGACTTGCCCAAGGTTGCCCAGCTCATAAATAGCAAAGCCATGGTCAAGCTTTAGTATTATTATTGTAAGTTTCCTTTGCTTGAATTTCCCTGTAAAGCAGAGCCTGAGACAAAAGTCTATACTGCAAGTAGTTTATTTTGATCAAGGAAAGAACAAGAGTGGGGAACTGAGAAGACGAAGCAAAGATAAGCTATCAAGCTGATCACTGCTGTGGGCAACTAGTCTCAATTCTACTGGGACCCTCTGCATTGCTATGGACAGTAGTCTGAGAAGTTTCCACTCAGAAACTGAAGGAGATATTTGTCCATCAGCTCCCATTTCCCCATGGCTATGAGATGTTAGGAAATCCAAATTTACACACGGATGTGAACTCAGCTTCCCATAGGTATTCTTCATTGAGGTATCAGAAAAGCTCTGGGGAAGAAAGCAAGAGATGTCCAGTGTACCCATTGTAGGCAAGGAGTTATCTAGTTACAGCTAGGTGATTGATGCTAGATGTCACAAGTATAGCTAGAAAAAATGGCTAAGAGGTTATGAGGAAGTCACAAGAAATGCCCAATATACATATTTTCTACTTTATTTAAAAATAGTGATTACTTTCAAGGAGTTAGAAGGCTGTCAGAAATTCAGGTATGATAATAAAATGCTGGGCAGCAGCATCAGTAATGGTACCTCAGAGGGAAACATGGTTATTCTGCCTGAGAGAGATGGGAATTAGGATGGCCTGGGAAACTCTACAAAGGCAAGTTTTGACTTAAGTCTGAACAAGAGTTTATCAGAAGGAGGAGTAGCAAAAAGGATATTCCAAGGAGAATGTGGGGAGAATGAAGACATGTGCTCTTTGGGACAGATAGGTGTCCCGGGGCTTGTGGCATTTTGTGTAGAGTGCAGCAAGGGCGGCATCAGCAGATGAGGCTGGAAAAATACATTGGTGCTGAATTGTGAAAGTACAAAATGGCCAGTATCAAGTAGGAAGAGGAGAGAGAAGCAGAAGCACTTAGGACGTTATTGATGAGCTTTGGTGGCCAAATGTGGAAGAGTTTGGGAAATAAATCAAAACTGAGAAATCAAATAATTGTAGGGTTGGGCAGAATTGAACATGATTTTAGAAAGGAAAGATTAGTGAGGAAGAAAGCTCAATTGAGGGTAGAAAACTGATGTAGTGCAATCTCCAGAGAGGTGAAATTGTGTGAGATAGAGTTTGAGGGATATCGTGGGAAAGCTGGAGATATAAATTTAGAAGTTTTAATTTTTATACATTTATTTTTTTAGAGACAAATTTTCATTCTGTCATCCAGGCTGGGGTATAGCGGCACAATCATAGTTCATTGTAACCTCGAAATTCTGGACTTAAGGGATTGTCCTACCTCAGCCTCCCAAGGAGGTGTGACTACAGGCATGTACCATCATGCCTGGCTAATTTTTTTTATTTTACTTTTTGTAGATGGGGGTCTCACTATGTTGCCCAGGCTGGTCTTGAACTCCCGGCCTCGAGCAATCCTCCCAAAGTGCTGGGATTTGCCAGGCCTGGTGACTCACACTTGTAATCCTAGCACTTTGGGAGGCTGAAGTGAGAGGATCGCTTGAGGTCAAGCGTTTGAGACCAGCCTCAGCAAGAGTGAAGCCCTGTCTCTACTAAAAATAGAAAGAAATTAACTGGGCAACTAAAAATAGAAAAAAAAAAAAAAATTAGCCAGGCGTGGTGGCGCACACCTCTAGTCCCAGCTACTCAAGAGGCTGAGGCAGTAGGATTGCTTAAGCCCAGGAGTTTGAGGTTGCTGTAAGCTAGGCTGATGCCATGGCATTCTAGCCCAGGCAACAAAGCCAGACTCTGTCTGAAAAAACAAAACAAAACAAAACAACAAAATGCTGGGATTAAAGGCGTGAGCCACCATGCCTCACTAAACTTAGAAGTTTTTAGATCTAGATCCTCCACCTGCTTAACAGCTGTGTGAATGTGAACAAGTTTCTTAATCTCCTTAAACCTCAGGATCTTCATCTGAAAATGAGGTTAAAAACAGACACCACACAAAAGTGTGGTGAGAGGAAACAACCCAAATGTCCACTGAAAGATGAATGGATGAACAAATCGTGTATGTACATACAATGGAATATTATTCAGCTTTAAAAAGGAATGAAATTCTGATGCAAGCTACAATGTGGATGGACCTTGAAAACATTATGCTAAGTGGATTAAGCTGGTTACAAAAGTACAGATATTGTATGATTCCATTTACACGAGGATCTTAGAATAGTTGAATGCATGGAGACATAAAGTAGAATAGTGGTTACCAGGAATTGGGGAAAGGGAGAATGGAGAGTTTTTGTGCAATGGGTACAGAGTTTCACTTTTGGATGATGAAAAAGTTCTGGACATGGGTAGCAGTGATGGTTGCAGAACAACGTGAATGTACTTAATATACTGAACTATACACTTAAAATGGTTAAAATAGTAAATTATAAATGTTTTGCCACATTGAAAAATAGGGTGTTGTGAGAATGAAGGTGGGCAGTGAATATAGATAATACAGTTTCGTAGCAATGATGATCAGAATTTTTAACAGCTAGACACCAGGTCTTGGTGGATGCAGCATCAAAGGAAAGGGAGATGGGTCAGGTTGCCTAGGAAATGAGGTCAAGACATCTTTTCTTAGAATAAAGAAGGGAGGAAAGGATGGGCACACATATCTGGGTCCATTTTGAGGAAGAGGGGAAAGAAGTTAAGGAGCTCCTGCCTGTCGACTCCTTTGGCAAAGGAGTGTGAGGGATGAGGGTGAAGTTGGGGGCATGGGGAAAGTTACAAAACTGTGAAACAGCTGCTGTGGGTGGAAAAGGAAGTAGACTGGGGAAGAGTGGAATAATTGCCAAGTAGCCGAGAGGAACCAGCTGAGGATGGATATAATAAATTTGTAATGGAGCCAGTGAGCATGGCTATGTCATTTTCTCTAGCGGTGCTTGGCAACACAGAAACAACCTGGAGAAACAGGCAGTTGGATTGATTTACGGTATGGCACTGGCAAGACAGTTGCGGTCAAAAGTTAAAGAGTTGGGGGAATCGAGGGTACTCATGAGAATACAATTTAATTGTTTGACCATGTGGTCCAGGCTGGAGAGGAAAGAGTGGAAAGAAAGGGGGATTGAGAGACTCAGAGAAGACTGGACAGCATTCAGGGACCACAGATTTTAACAAGGGAAAATGATAGTAAATATGGATTGCAAGCAGAGGTAGAATGCCAGAGTTCGAGATTTTGAAGGAGGAGCCGTTTCAGATATTGATTAGGTAAGTGCACAGGCTGATGGCAGGTAGATACAGATGATGATGTGGAGCAGTAATTCTCAAACTTAGTTGCATCAGAATCACCTGAACTCTCTAAAGCAGACATTGCTGGGCCTAATACTCAGAATTTCTGATTCTGTAGGTCTCGGGTGTGGCAAGTGAATTTGCATATCTAACACCTTCCCATTTGATGCTGATGTTGCTGTCCTAAGGAATAATACTTTGAGAACCACTGGAGTAGAGCCTAGAGAAAAGTCTATGATTAGGGTGGATCTTCAAGGTATGTGTTATAAGCAGCAGAAAATAAAGACAGGACCCTGTTCCAGCTGTCAAAATTTTCAGAGAACATGAGGAAATGACCAGGGTGTCTGAGGATAGCGTATGCAAACTTAAGAAGTTAAACAGGGACAGGGTTGGGGAAAGGTAAGCATGTGCTTTCTGTTTGGTTGACCAATTAACCACCCAATCAGGACTTAAACTGTTTAAACCTTGGTGTGGCACTGAGTCTGCAGGCTTAGATACCCTAAGGACCCCTAGGCAAAGTTGTATAGAGTTACGTATGCATACCAGATGGTTTGATAATTTAGTGCTCCTTCAATATTCTTTGAATTTTTGTTATTTAGATGCATATGTGTCTATAAGGATGTGTATGCATGTGTGCGTATATATATACATATATGGATGTTTATATGTATATATACGCACAGCACACACGTATATACAAAAATTTATTTTATATTAAAATTATATTCAGTGGGAGCAAGAAAAATAGGTTTTATACTAAAAATAATTTTATATGTATGTAAACTGTATATACATTTTATGTCTAGAATAAAGGATTTTTACATGCACTTTATGCATTTTAATATTTGTTATTTTTAATTTCAGTATTTCTGTCACTCAAAAATATCAATGTATCACTCATACTCATTAAGATATTTGTAAAGTCTCATTTAAAATATGTTTAATACTTCTCATTTCTATCTTTCTTATTGGCAGCTGTTTACCACTTGCAAAGTTTTTTTTTTAATTTTTGACCCAGCTAACTCCTTAATTTAAAGAGATTAATATTTAGATTTTTACAATAATGAAAACAATCCTGTTGTTCCCACTGAGCAGCACCATGGCATGTATTAGCCTTAGAATTTCAGCTGAGGATGTCTAGTATTTTCAGACAACTGTGAGCTCACTGATCTTAGGATTGGTGGCAAGACCTGCCATTTAAGAGTTGGATGGGGCTTATGCTGCCCCTATTCATTAGAGAAAAGTTGGTGAAACTGAGGTAGAGTTTTTAATTTCTAATGGCATCAGGAAAATTTCCCCGGAAATTCTCAGCACCTCCATTTGCTAGATGCTCAGCTTCTTGCTGTGCCCCACTCACCACCACAGGCAAGGAACTGACTATGCCACGGCCTCCTGATTCTGTCACCTGGTGCAGTCCGATTGCGAGTCCGGGAGGGCCAAGGCCTCCTTCTGAGCTGCTGCTAAATAGCTACTTTAGTCAGCAGTACAGCCTGGGTTTCTAGCTTCTCCTGAAACTTCCAGACTTAAATGAAATGCCACACCTCTTGAAAAGTGGAATGCTGCTCAAGTCTACCATTTCCAGGTTGCTAAAGAGGCCTAATGAATCTGCACGTTGTTTGGTGAACACGGAAGAAAAGGGAAGGGGATAATTTTCAGTGCTAGTTCATCTAGGTATTGTAAGTTGAGAGGGGCCTATGCTGCTCCACACAAGAGAATACACATCCCCCGTGACTGAATATTAGTGGTCCATCAAAGTTAGTGATGCCCTCCTCTGGACAGCACTAGATAAACAGCAAAGTTCTCTCTCTCTGGCCTCTACTTTTATAGTACTATATTATATTAGAGCACAATCAGCTTGGCTTAACTACCCCGGGATTCAGTTGTTCAATCTTTACATGGGACAGTATTTTTTTTGTGTGTGATCCAAGAAGGTGGGGCAGGCTAGATGATTCTAATATTTGGACATCAGAAAATTCTTTGGATGTTGAGATTACACAGTTTCAGCCGTGAGGATTATGTAAGATATCTACCTCCAGGTTCCCTTTTTTTGTCACAGAAGATATTTTTTCTTGGCTTTGTTTGTTTAGCTAGTTGGTAGTCTTCTTGGCTAAGGACTGTCTCTCTCTATATATTGAAGTATGTTGGGAACACAAGCACGTTATAATTTCATAGCATACATGTACTGTTTTCAGATACCCTGGTGTGCTCTTAATTGATTTCCTAAACATATGGTACAGTACAAAGCTGTTGAGTGGGAACTGAGAAATTTCTCTTTGTGTTGTTTTTAAAATTATGTAGCTTGATATTTAGTTTCCATGTTGCATTCTTGGAGTTATTAATTAAATGCATATTAGAGTTTCATCAGATGACAGTAGTTATGGCAGAATTCATGGATTAAAAAAACCAATTCATTGGATATCCAGACACTGTGGGAATAGAGCATTGATAAAATCACTTAAAGCAGCTAAGATTTGGAAAGAATGCAGTTAATGTCTAGCTGTGATAAAAACTTGTTTTGTAAGTTTTGTTATATAAAGATAATTAATGCATAAAGTCATTATGTGTTTCATAGTATGCATTATCTTGCCCCTCCCCAATGTATTGATTGCCTTTACATTTTGTTTTATTTGAAATAACTCATTTGTGATTATAAAATTACTATATGGCAGCTTTATTTGTAATAGCAAAAATTGGACATAGCAGTAATGAACAATGATGGGGCATTGCTTAAATCAGTTATGATATATCCCTAAAAGAAAGTACTTACCAGAATTTAAAATGGCATTTTAGGGGTATATTTATTAAGATGCACAATTGCTCCAATAGAACAAAAACAGTTTCAAGCACTTAGGCTTTTGTAAACTAATGTGTTTGCCTCCCTCAAATACCTAGTAAAAGAAGAGAACAAAGCAGTAGAGACACCAAAAATTACAGAGATGGCTTTTGGTAGTGAAATTACAGTGATTTAAAATTTTTTTTCTGTTCTTTTTTATATTGCTTAATTTTTCTAAGATGAACACACAGCTTCATTAAGCTATTTGGTTATTCTCAAATGAAACAAATCAAAATTGTACGTGATCATTCTTGGTGAATCCTTATTTTTCCTTTTCGTGTTTATTCCCTGTGAATTTACATTCACCTTTTACTTTAACCAAAAAAAGATATCAGGAGGATTTTTATGACAATAAAACTACTCTTCATGATCCTGTAATGGTGTGGATCTATGTCATTATACATTTGTTCAAACCCATAGAATATACAACAACAAGAGTGAATGTTAATGCAAACTTTGATCCCTGGGTGATAATGCTGTGTTAGTGTAGGTTCATCAGTTGTCACGAATGTCACCCCTGGCAGGGGATGTTGATAGTGGTGGAGGCCGTGCATTCGTAGGGGCAGTGGGTATTCGGTAAATCTCTATGCTTCCTCTTCAATATTGCTGTGAACCTAAAACAGCTCCAAAAATTAAAGTCTGTTAATAAAAGGACATATCATATGTTATACATAATAGTTTTATTGTCTATTGCTGCATAACAAATCGACTCTAGAACTATCTTACAACAATAACAATAGTTATTTTTCATGATACTTTTTTTGAGCACTTCCTCTACTTGTTTTATCTGGCTCATTCGTATAGCAGTATTTACTGGAGGGTCACCTAGGTTATAAGGTTCATGACCTCTCTCATGTTTCTGGAGGTTAGTGCTGCTGTTGACCACGGATACTGGTTCTCCATTTTTATGGTTTCTTGTCCTCCCAGATGCTAGACCAGCTTCCTTACCTAATGGTGTCCAGGCAGTGTTACCAGAGAGCCAGGGCAGGAGCTGCAAGGTCTCTCCAGGCCTGGACTCTAGAATGCACGTGGCATCTCTTATACCTCAGTCTGTTGGTCAAGGCAAATAATGAGGCTGTTGATAACTCATGGGCTGGAGAAATAGGCTCCTTTACAGGATGGAAGAATCAGCAAGTTTCAGGGGCCATATTTAATTTGCCACAGGGGATGACCAAACATTTAAAGTCAGGATCACATGGTTATTGATAATAAGTGTTTTGTGACTCTCAAATCTTGAGACAATAAATAATCTCAATGTCTTATTAAAATAATTTATTAAAACTAAAAAGTGTTGAATATTTACTAAATGTCAAGTCAGTATTACCATTAATTGTATGTGAAATATCTCATTTAATCCACTGAATAATTCTCGAAGTAAAATTCTAGGGGAAAAATAGGAAGCCATTATTTTTCTCATTTTGCAGATAAAGGAAATTAGGTTAAGAAAGATTAAACATGTTGCTTTGTACACAGTTAGTTAATGGTGAGATAGGATTTAAATTTAGGGCCCAACTCCAAAGCCCAATTTCTTAAATTCTGCTCCTGCCCTTCCAAACACAATGGCCAGTGGCTGCGTGTGGCTACTGCACACTTAAAATTGGTCAGTGTGAACTGAGGGGTGCTGTAAGTGTAAAATAAAATACATGCTGCTTTTTGAGGGCTTTGTATGCAAAAAAGAGTGTAAAATAGCTCATTATTGTTATTTTTGTATTGCTTATATGCTGAAATAATCTTTTATATATATTGAGTTGAATAAAATATATCATTAAATTAATTTCACCTGTTTCTTTTTACTTTTTGATGTGACTACTAGGAAAGTTAAAATTACATATATGACTCAGATCTGTGGCTCACATTATATTACAATAGGTCAGCACTGATACTTTTCATGCAGTTTCTTGCAGCAACTACAACAAATGCTTATTTTTTTCAATGACATGGCTACAGAACATAAGCAATTTCAAAGTATAACATTTAAATCTCTTTATACCTATGCATAATCAGCACTTGCCAAAAATAATGGTAGCAACCTTAAAATTCAAACACAATAATAATTTGATGTTATGCCAGTGAAGAGACTTAGAAATTACAATTCGAGTACACATTTGTATGCAGTATTAAACTATTGACAGCTACCAAATTGTCTGATCTTAAAACAAGGTTAACTTTCTTAATTTTCATTATATATAGTATTACTATTTCCTCTTTCCCTATTGTGTATCTTTAATCATTCGTATGTATTCACAGTGAAGTCTGGACTGTATCAATTTTCTTTTGTCTCTTATCTTTTGGGAAAGCCAAGCTGGACATTTGTGACCACTAAAGCTGCCTGTCCCTCAGTTTTCACCATCGTTTTCTTTCTCCTTTCTCAGTTGACCCATTCTCCATCCTCTGATTGTCTCAGATGAAGAATTATTGCCCAGGAGAATTCACCTGTCTTGCTTTTGTGCTTGACTTATTGCTGTACTGTGTTTCTTGGCCAAAACCTCAGGGTGGCTAATCATTTCTACCTCCAGCACTTCATTTTCTAAATTAAGAGAGGCAGATGTACTGCATCATGTAAGAAAGACATTTCAGAATTCTCGGATAATTAGGCAATGCCAATTACTAATTTCTTCATTTTCTAATGGGTTTGTACTTTGTCTTCTTCAGAGCTATGATATTCAGGGCTCTTAAAATTTGGCTAGACCATTTGGTTTTGACACCCATCAGGTGAAGCAGCTCTTTGGTACAGATGCTTCCTCTTGTTGGAGCAAGACTGGAATGTGCCACTTGGCTGTTTGGTTTATGAAGTTCATCACAGACAAGGTTTGAGAAACTCCTAGGAAAAAACAAAGAGAGATGCAGAAATTTGAAGATCAGTTGCTTGAAAGTCTACCACTTTTGCTGTCTTTTATGAACTGGTAGGCTGTGACATATTGTGTGTTTGTTTCTTTTTATTAAGCTTAAACATTTTGAAAGCATGCCACGGTAGGTTGAATTCTTGTCACCAAGGCAAATAATGTTTCTAAATAGCCAGTAACCATAAAATCTTCAGGGATACTGCTCTTCTTGGCATTTCTTGAGTATTAAAACAAAAGAAATTATTTTTCTACATTCAACAAGAAAGAATCTATCTAATAATATCTCTTTATCTGAGACAAAATGGAAAGGCAATTGTTTGAGATAATAGAGTTTAACACCTGTGTGGACCAGGATTTTGCAGAATTTCTTAGCATTAAAAGGTATGTACCTTCCGTTGCATACAAATTAGAAAAGCCTGTTGCCAATGCACACTGGATTCTTAATAAAGCTCATAGACTTCATCAGTTTCCTTGCTAAATGGTAGTGTACCTGCTCTAAAGTATTAGCTTAAAATTAGTATTTTCCAAATTGTCATACAAGTTTGTTGAACTAGCAAAATACATCCCTGTCATTTATTTTCCTAAGCTGCACTCCAGCTTCATTTAAAATAAAGCCATCTTTTTGAACAAAATTAATCGTTAATGTTTTTCCAAGTAGACTCTTAAAAATGTGACATTCTTAAGTAGCTAATATGTTCAGAATAAAAATGGAAAATTCTTTGGAAATTTGTTTGCAACCTAGCTTTGCTCTGATTAATAGCCCTTGCAAATGTGTGCTTATTATACCATAAACATGACCTTTATAAGAACATTAGAAAAATCAAACTATGGATATGCCATGTCAGAGACTTTTTAAATGTCAGAAAATGTAATGCTTTTAAATTAATGAGATTTTATAATACTTAACTGTTGAGGGTGTTTTTTGAACTTGTTTATGAATTTGGGTTTATTAAAGATTTTTAAAAAGGTTCTGTCATTGAAATAGTCTGGGTTGGGTCACATTTGATGTGGAAAAATGTAAAGCTACTTGGAAAGAAAGAAATAAAGAAGAGTTAACTATTTATAGGCTTAGTATGGTGACGCTTATCAAACACTAGTCTATTTGTTACCTCAGTTTCTCTGAGCCTCTGACCAGAAGAGGACAGTGAGCAGTTGGAGTATGTTTTAATTCAATGTGAGATGATTACTACACACGAAGCCTTGGAGAGGGAAGGGGCAGTGAGTAGAGCAGGGCATGCCTGAAAGTTATTAGAGTTGATAATGATGCTTGACAGTGGCTGTGTGACAGGTTCAGCTGGAGAGATTTAGGCCCAAAGTGGGACATGCACCACACCAGCAATGTTGGAGTTCTGTTGCTGCATAATTAATTACCAGAAACTCAGCGGCTTAAAACATCACTCATTTATTAGCTCACAGTACTGTAGGTCAGGAGTCTAGCACTGATGTGACTATGTCCTCTATTTAGGGTACCGTAGGATGAAATCAAGATGTTGGCCAGACTGAGTTCTCATGTGGAGACTCTGGGGAAAAAAATCTGTTTCTTAAGCTCATTCTTGTTGGCAGAATGTAGTTCCTGTGGTTCCTGTGGTTGCAGGATAGAGGTGTCTACTTCCTTGCTGTCAGACTGAAGCTGCTCTTTGCTCTTAGAGGCTACCTGCATTCTTTAACATATGGCCTTCACCTTCAGGCCAGCAAGAGCACATTGAATTCTTCTGTTGCTTCTGCGACCAGCCAGAGAATGTTCTTTGTTTTCGAAAGGGTCGTGTGCTTAGTTCATTCTCACACAGTCTCTTATTTTTGAAGTCAACTGTGTCTTTAATCACGAGAACAATATCCACAAAATTCAGAGTCCTAGGTGTGATGCAGGGTGTGTACACCAGGAGGCAGGAAATCTTGGGGGCCGTCATAGAATTCTGCTTAACATACAGAGGCACGCCCTTCCCTGGACCTTGGGTTTATCATTTCTGTTCTCTGGCCTCAGTGTTCTCAGGGTGTGGGCTCTGGACCAGTTATATCAGCATTACCTGGAAACTAGTCAGTAATGCAAACCAGCAGCCCCCACTCAGGAATCAAACAGAAATCTAGGTAGAGGTAGGTAGTCCTCAGCAGTCTGTGTTTTAACGAGCCCTCCAGGTATTTCTGATGCTCACTAAAGTTTGAGAACCAGGTCTCCAGACCAGTGTCAGCTAACAGCTGGTGCCAGAGAGCTAAATCTGGCTGATGAATGTCTTAGTAAATAAAATTTTATTGGAACATAGGCATGCCCATTTGTTTACATATTGTCTATGGCTGCTTTCACAGTACAATGGCAGAGTTAGCAGTTGCAATACAAAACTAATGGCCCACAAAGCCTAAAATATTAACATGAGATTCAGAGGCTCATTCTCCTGAAAAGGATTAACCCTTGATAATCATTCCTATTAGAGGACCTGAAAACGTGTCCTTTGTTCCAGACATGATTGCAGCCAAAACAACTTCTTTATCCTTCCCCTGCACTTTAAATCCTCTGTCGGCTTTTTCGGTCTTAGTGTCAATATAAAACATCTGTTCACCACCGTTTGTATGTCAGTTTTCAAATAGTTGAAGGCTACTAAGTCACCGAGTCTCTTGTCTTCATGAAAATATTGCCAATACCTTTTAGCTTTTTCTCATTTCTTATTTGTCTATCCTTTAATCACGCCTGTTTCTCTGCTTTGCATATTTTCTAGGTTGTGTACATCTTTCATAAGTTGTTGGATTCTGGACATATTTAGCCAATCTTTCTGGCTTCTGCATTAAACAAACAAACAAACCTTCCAACTGTCCAGGATTCAGCTTTCTGTTTTTGTAGAGTTCTATGTAATTGTACGTCTTCCAACTTTACCTTTGCTCAAAGTCCACAGAATGTGGCTTGCATCCCTTCCTTTACTTTCCTTCCTCCACAATCAGTCCAACAATTATACTCACTGTAGTTAATTCTCACTTTCTGGGGCCGCCCTCAATGATGGCAAACTTGGGCATGATGGAGCTTTTCACTGGCATCTGAATACCAGCTTTTCACTGGTATTTTTCACTGGCTGACCAGTTGATTCGATGTACTCTAGGTACCTTACTCTAATTTTACATTCATTTTCCAATAAATCAGTAAATTAATCATCAGTGAAATCTCTACTTTCTCTTCCCTTCTTTTCATCACATTAACTTTGATTCCTAGCCTTGATATTTTCTGATTTGTGACACTAAAAATACACATGCTTGTTTTCTGTTTGGTTGTTTTGTTTCCTTTTTCTTTTCTTTTGTATTTCTTTTATCAGTCTTAGTCTGGATTCTTCTAGAAAACATATTTGTGTATGTGAGAGTATTCCAAATATATGCAGAACTATTCTGTTTCCTTTGGTTTCCCTCCTACCTTCTTTATCTGTGATGTACATTTGTGCTCTTGGTATCATCGGTTTGTTTGAGGGACAGCCAGCTTTTCTAAGCTTGCCCCTTGAGGTACGCCCTGCCATTTCCTTCAGCAGATTAAACCCTGCTTATTTGAAATATCTCATTACTGAAATAATCATTTTTAATTTAGCAATTGTACAGCCTTTACCTTTTCAGAAACATAATGAATAACATAATTTGCTTCATGCCAATCAAATTTGCATCCCATGTGCCAAAAATGTAGATTTTTACTCATATAACATTCACGTAGACTTTCTGAATATATGACCTATTTAAAATAAAATAACATATTTTATAAGAAGATTTACTTTACCATATTTTTATGTTGTCAGAGAAGGATTTAAACTGTCTTGCAACAGTATAATATTCTGAAATGTGATAGGAGAGTCTGCATTTCTTAAAACAGTTCTGCTATGGTCAGATCTATAGCTCAGATCTATAATTGGAATTTATCAGTCAGTTGAGACTTGGCCTAGACTAGCTAAATGAAAATGCAGCCAAGGGCAATTCAAAATGGAAGACAAAATTTAAAAAATACAAAAATAAAATCCAAGTTGTCTCTCTGGCTTTGTGGCAGTAGCTGTTGAAAGGCCATGTATATAACATGACTGTCTGTGGGCGAAAGGGACTGCAAGATTATGAGCTTGCCTACACGGATAGAGAAGAAAGGATGTTTCCGTGTTGACTTGTGTCGTACTTAAGATTTTGTTAGGGTATTTGAAAAAAATAACCAACTAAAATTTTGGCAGGACTGATGGAATTCTCCAGCTACAGGCAAGACTGCCGTAAACAATTACTATCAAGATTTCCCCAGTGCCAATATGCCATCTAAAACTTTGAAACTTTGGTTGGAATAATTGGTGAAAATGTAGCAAATGGACAAGAAGGCTACTTATAAAATTGAGTGGCTGTTATTCTAGTCCACATGAATACTACAACATATCACCTTTTGGTATAAACGTGTCAGTCATCATATGTGATACTTTTAATTAAAGATAACATATGCCTTTTTCTGAACGAAGTGGATTTCAAATTCTGAAAATGTGGAGGAAAGAACAAATTGACACCCACTATTGTCCTTTGGTTAATATGTGCTAATATTAGCAAATCGAGACTGTTTTTATTTGATGATTCAGAAAGGGGTTTTGTTTTATTAAACAAGAGAAAACTGTTACTCCAAAGGAGAAGCTGGAGAGAACAGGAATGCAAAAAAAAAAAAAAAAAAAAAAATGTTTTACTTATTCCCTCGCTATTGCTTTATCTTTATTTAAAGGGCTTGGGAACGTATTTACTTTCATTGAAATTTACCCAGTGCATTCAAGAGAGTGGGCGACCCATAAATGTTTGATGAATGTTTGTGAGAGGGAATGAATGAGTCAAGGAGTAAATGTGAGGGGCAAGAAAGGTGAGGGGCAGCCAGGAGAGAAGAGGTGACGGAGCGGGTAAGGCGCAGAGAACAGAGCTAAAACTCCAGAAAGTGAATTAGTGTGGCTCCATTTTTCCACCAATCAAAAATAATATTAAATGTCTCCTTCCCAGTTTCCAAGTCAGCTATCATGGTTTGAATACCCACTATGTGATAGGATGTGTGTTAAACTGAGCTAGTCTCTATCCTGTACAATATTTTGTCAGATAATGTAACGCTCTTGACTGTTCACTTTCCGATTTACAAGATGGAAACACTTGTGTGGGTTACCACAAGATCATGGAAGAGTGGGTATTTCCATATTGGATGGCTTTGGGGGCATTTTTTTGTGCTGTTGATAGGATGTTTCAGTAACAGCTCTGTTGGGGTCACGTGAGTCATCTGGATGTTAGATTTGGACATGATCGTTTCTCCAAATTGTCCTTTTCCCTCCCTCCCTCCTTCTCTCCCTCCTTGCCTCCTTTTTTATTTTTCTTTCTCTTTTCAGTATTATTTCCTGTGCCTGCCTCACAATGCTCACATTGAAAGCAGGTTCCTAATAGCATTAATGAAAATAAATATAGTTTGCCATTTCTGTTTCTTCTCTCTGGAGTAGCTTTTAAAACAATGATGTCTTATTCATTCATTTATTCATTCATGCACTCAAGAGCATGTAAATGCCTATAATTTTCAAAACATTTTGTTAGGCACCATGGAAAACAATTAAGGCGATACAGACATGGACACTCTCTTTCAAAAACTTAGCTCAGAACCAAATTATTCTACTAGTCAATAAAAAGTAAGAACTGTAAGAGACACACTGATTAATGATTTAGGTAATGCTAATAAAATAAAACTTAATAGAATATATTTTATTTCATATCCTTTTGACAAAATAATAATGAATAAAAAAGACAATAAGTGACTAAATAGTACTGTTTGCCCTGTTAAATACTTCTCTATGTAAGCTTTACAGAAATCCTGGGTTTTAGCTGTTATTCTTATTTTATGGAAGGAGAAACTAAATAATCATTAAGTTCCTTAGGACATGAAAACAATGGAATTTGGATACAAGTTTCTGATGACAAATGTTTCTGTGTTCTTAAGCACTTAAAATATTTTGTGGAAGTTTTCAAAGGAGAAAGTTGAGTATGATACCACGTGGGCAGGGGGAGGCTAGGGAGTTTCAGCTGAACCTTCAGGGCAGGGAGAAGTGGAAGAAATTACAGAAATTTACAAAATTTTGAGAAGTATTTTCCTTATCTTGGTTCTATAAGGAGGACACTAAATGGTATGAATAGGCAAGAAAAGGTCATAATGACATTGATCACATAGGAAGCAAATATTTAGCTCTCGGAAGGCATAATAACTTTTGAAAACTATGTGCAGCACAGATCAGAATCATTCAGGAAAATGCAGTGCCAATTTCAGAAACCATGCTTCTTACAGAATCTCTCTCCTCTCTCAGCAGGCACTCCTGCTCAAAGCAATTTGACTCATTCTGTTTGTTCTTCCTTTGGGATTAATGTCCTTTCAAAAGCATGAAATAATCTTCACAATTTAAGTCAAACAGGCCCATGAATTTGAAAGAACTAACTCCAATTCTCTGAGGCTGTGATCAGAGCCCTTTTTTAAGTTTCCTTTTAGGATTAGTGGTTGTTTTGTTTTCCACAAAGCTTTTGGGTTTACAGTGATTAGGTCACTGCACAAACTTCCACTGGGCGAGGTGTATCAATGAGGAAGAATAGCTATGAGGGAGCCGAATATTCTTAAGATGTTCAGTCACATTGGAATCATGAGGGACTCTCAGAAAACAGATTTACTGTGTCAACACTAGCTGTTGCAGAGTGACTAGTAATGGAAGTCTTCCTTACTTATCCAGGAGCAAGTGAAGATATCCAGTTATCTTCATAACCTGGGAAGCTTTGACAGAAAAGTCAGATGCCCTTCTTAGGCCTTTCTCCAGATTCTAACCAAGAGAAGACTGGACACTTTGCCAAATGGCTCGGTATAAGGAAACCATCAACATTGTTGTACTATCTGTCTTCCAAAATTTACAGAGGATTTCTGTGCATCTTCCAGCCTGACTGATGATCATTAAGAGTAGAGTTTAGGATGCCCTAATGTTATAATGCTTAGGTCATTTTGAGTATTTATGTTGGAGATAGCAAACTCTGATCAATTGGATTAGATACTGGTATGTTGTGTTAAGGAGGATTCTGAGGCCAGCTATAAATATGATTGATTGGTAATATATGCGTTGAGTACCAGAAAGGGGAGTGGTATCATGGATTCCTATCTTTGGCTTATAGAGACAACAGAGAGAATATAATTTTCACAAAGAGCAGGAGTATTGAAATCAATCACCCTATGTTTGCATAGGTTGAATTAGCTGCTACAAAGTACTTAATCTCATAGATCCCCAATTTCCACAACTACAAAGCTAAATATTAAGAGCTAACAGAATTGCTGTGAAAGTTAAAAGCCTATGTATGCATAGAGAGTGCTTAAAAATTGATTGTGGTTATTATTATTATTGTACTGGTTATCATTATTATTTGAAATTCAGACTGCTTTGAATAATTCAGACTATATGGTCCACCACACACCAGCAGAGTGCAAGTTAATTACCAGAATATTTTAATCTCATTGCTAAATTAAATTTTTCTCTTGGAAACTTATTTAGGCCTATGCTGTTCTGGACTTCCAAATCCTAAGGAATAATAAGAGCACAAGCTTCTAGTAAATTTGCAGTAAAAAAAAAAAAAAATCAGAAGCAATTTCTGTAACATTCTACATCAGTTAATTAATTCTGGCTCTGTCTGAGTTGAGTAAAATGGATGGGAATTAGTTGTACAAGTCAAGATGTGTATGTGCCTCATGCCAAGTTCGAGATCTGTATATTTTAGGCTGCAATTCACAAGAGGGTGAGAACTTGGTGATGTCAACAAGAAAAACCTGTGTTCTCTCATTAACCTTGGCCTCTGATCTTGGACTTCTGGTCACCTCTGGGATTCTCAGAGCTCAGGGCCCCTCCCAAAGGCCATCTCTGATTTAGCCTTTAATGCTCATCATCTCTACTGACACGGCTTTCAGCAATGACATCTCCTGCAGATTATTTGCTTCCCTTTCATTTTAGTTTAGCATTAATCCTTGTGTTTAACTGCACTATTTATGATGTCTCTTATTTTATCACAGTATAGATGTCCCTTTCGTTATGTGTTGCATTTTGGTGATGGCTCCATAACCTTGGTGTACTGACTTTCTTCTCTCTGGGGCTATAAGCAGTGTCTTGTTTTTTTTCTGGATTGTAAATCCTGTATCTGCTGTATCCTGTATCCTCCTGGCCATATGAATGTGAAAATGTTTGTCCTTCCCTCAGAGTCAATTTCTGCTCCATCAATGGCTCTTTCAATTTGGTGCTTATCAGGACTTGATAAGTATTTGAGAGGGAGAGAGGTTAATGTAGTCAAAGAATATGGTCTTTGAAATCAGGCATCTCTGCTTTCTAATTCTTCTTAGCTCTACCATTTAAGGAGGTGGTTTATCCTGAGGAGGATGATCTCACTAAGCCTCCTTTCCTCACTTGTAAAATGAAAACAAGCATATCTTCATTGTTTACATAAGTAATGTACATAAAGCTATCTAGCACAGAATGTATAATATAATCTGGGCTCAAAATGACAAGATTTCTTATAAAAATAAAATATGGTTATGTGTATCTTCTTGCTTGCAGTCACTTAATAATCGTTTTATTTCTCTTCCATTTAAAGCAGATACTTTTCTGGATTACACAATTACTACAATTCCATTAGTAACTGATTTTACATCTTCTACAAGGACTAAATGTTTCAGAATTAAAAGAAAATATAAAGTTAGGTTTGTTTTAAGCAAAACCTGCCAGAAGAAACAATCACATCAAGGCCGAGACTAAACAGAGCACATGTCAGCTCCACGGGGAATGTTCTTGAGGAAATTGAAATCAGAATTTCTTTTTGCTATTATAGAGTTTGTAAAAATGTTCACCAAAGCAATGGAAACTAGAACTCACAGTTCCTAAACCTTGGAAGTAAGTGGTTACTACAAATGCTAGGGATATGCTAAGTATAGGCCCCTTGAGACCGCTTGAATGTGGTCTTTGTTGTTCTTAATACATTTTATTTCATTTGTTGTTGGTGATAGTGACATAGTCTTGTCTTCTGTGGTTATTTCTAAATGTCACCCAATGCTAACAACAGTTAGATTTCCTAGGAATTTTGTACTATGGTTGTTATGAAAGAAGATTATATTGAAATGTAAAATAAATCATAATGAAATATTGAATGGAAACACAATGAGGTGGTTGCCTTAGGAGATATTACCATTGAGTTTAATAGCATTAGTTAGGATGAATGTAAATTTAGTTTCCATTTGGCTCTTCTGGACTATGAAGACAAAGTGAAAGGGAGAACTGAACCAATACCAAGTTAATTCAAACAGAAAATAATCTGATACCTTTGGGTAAATGCATGGTATCTGGTAGACTCACTACACGCGTAATCTACAACATGCTGGATTATAAACCGCAGTGGAGGCAAGACATATGTGAAATTACTACTTGAATAATCCAATGCCTTACAAATGATTGCCTCTTAGTATACATTGATTTGATTTGCTTTGGCCAAGTTTAATTGAAACCAGCTTTTTGTGTATACAATTTTTTTCTCTACTGCCTTTCTTAAAATAATAGCAGTCTCTGAGTAAGTGTATTTAAGAGCTTAGACTATGGAAGCAGAATGTTTGATGTTGAATTCTGGCTCTACTATTTATGAATTGTATGAACTTGAGCAATTGCCTTAACCTCACTACTGCTCCATTTCCTTATTCACCAGGCTATTAAAGGATGAAAGGAGCTAGCCTATGTAGAGTACACAGCACAGTGCCCAGTGTATGAGGGGTGGGAATGTTACTGTTTTCATGCCGGTGGAATCAAGGGTAGTTGTTTACAAGATAGAATATATTTACACCTAAAAATGAAGTCCACGTTTAAGAAATGAATGTAGACGAAACAAGTTAATAAAATATAATATAAAAATGCTAGGACTTTGTATGTTTGGACTATTTATTTTTTAAAGAAAAAATTCAATAATGGAAGCTTAATTATGCTAAAAATCTGTGGTAAAATATTTCTCATGTTTTACAATACATTCCAATAAACTTTGATTGCTTTCTGGTTCTTGGTTTTGGAATGGACACCATTGTTAATTTGGGCATAATAGAAGAAGGACACGACATCTCAGCAGGCTGTGATGTGATTTCACTTGTTAATTTGTTCATCCATTCATTCATCCATCCATTCTTAAAACAGGTATACAAGTCACTGAACAGGTATCAGGAAACCCCCAAGCATAGATAACAAGGAAGAATGAAATTGACATTCTTCTTAAGAACCAGCATCCTCATATGGGAATGCAGAAACAGAAGCAAATAAGTCTACTAATGTGCACTCAATCAAAGCCTGTGCAGGGTAGAGCAGGGCCCCAGAGGAGTGATCTTTCTGCAGAGATGTCCAGGAAATACTTAATAAAGGAAGTTATACTTGGGCTGCATCCTGAACCAGGAATACATGTTTGGTTTTTTGCCACACTTTGATGTAGGTTGTGAAAGCGTGTAGGGTGGGATGTAACCCAGATAAACACAAATTACAATGCTTAATGTGCTGTCATGGGTTATGACTCACATTTTGGGGACTAACTTGCTAGTTGAAATGTGACCTTCCAAGAGTGAGGTATAGTAGATTATCTGGACTGAATCGGTTCTTTTCTGTACCTATAAAACTTACCCATATCTACAGTGTCCTATTCCACTTTTCCTTCCCAGTCAAAATTCTGAAAATAATTGTCTCCACTAGTCTCCATTATGAAACCCTTACTCATCCCTTACCCACCTCAAAAGTGGCTTCTCTTTGATGTGACCCACATAAATGACTATGCTTAAATGACTCATAAAGGTCACCAAAAATCTCTACGACATTAATTCTGTCAGACATTACCACCCTAGACAGTGTTAACCATTCCTTCCTTTCGTAGATAATCTCTCTCTTTTGCCCAGCCCCATGGGCACAGAGAAGTTTGTGTGGGCAAGTTCCAATTGAGAAATACAGATCATGGATAAACAAGACCATGCAAACAGACTTTAACATCTTTTTTTCTTTCTAAAGGGTGAGATGACCAAAGCCTAGATATCAGCAGTGAAATTACCCTGAGAGACAGCTGTGTAGTAAAGCAGGTTTAACTGCCTACATTAGCTTAATTTAAATGCTCGACTATTAATTAGAGTAGATTTTGACACAGTTTGTTGGGTGAAATAAAAGCTTTGTGATAATACTTTCAAGAGTTATCAGATATTAATAAACATCCACTTGCCCCGGCATTGGCCCTTTTTTGTATATTGGTTTGAAGATGTGGTGTCATTTTTATACAAAGCACTCATTATCCATTAATATTTATTTTGGCATTAATTTTTTTTATTTAGGTTACCCTTTGAGTATTATCCCTGATCACAAATGAAGCTTCATAGATTGCCATTGTCATCTCTAAGAATGGATGACTAATCCTTTCTGGCATGATCCCACTAGTGTCTTGCTTCTGACCTTGACCACATTTGGCCCTGACAAAATTCCCTTCCTCAATCCTAAAAGGAGAAAAGCCCAGGAGGAAGCAAGAGTTCTTCTCCTATCAGCATTTAATTCTGAAACAGACTGCATCAAGCACCTTATCTGTAAATTATTCACTGCTCCTGAATGTTGGTTTTGCACTGGAGCTTTAATGTCCTGCAGAACCCACTGTGATGTGGGGAGTGACTTATCTGCAATGTACAATAGAGAAGCCTCTAACAGTGGGTGGCTATCAAACATTTGAAATATGACTAGTGTGACTGAGAGCTGAATTTTAAATTTTACTTAATGTTAATTAATTTAAATTTAAAATAGCCATATGTAGCTGGCCAATGGCTACCATATTAGACATCTTAACACTAGAATACCTCTTTTATTAGTTATAATTGATGATGTGAAATTAAATTTGGGGAAATTCCTCTTGAGGAAAAGTTTGTGATTCATATTCTATAACACTAGCAGTGGACTTGAGAGGAATTTTCCAGGTAAAACCACCTGTCCTGAGTTATGCACTATCTGACAGAGGGACTGAAGTATAGAGGGATATTTGGGATTAAATGTTTAAAACTCCTTATTCTGGCACTGCTAACAGAATCTTCTCTGTTATTTCCAAGGTCCCAGAAATTGTCATTGAATTTATTTAAATAAGTAAGAGATTACATTTTCTTCTAGTGAAGTCTTGACTCAGGATATTGGCAACTGAATGATATCAGTATTTTGATTTTGGCCGTGGCATTTAATGACAGTGACAGATAAAACAATATTAGTTAGTGCTTCTTTCCTAGCTTCCTTCCAAAATGAGTGTTGAAGTGACTTACAGGAATATTTAAATACCACAACTTCAAATGAATAAAGCATTTGGGTGAGGGAAAATCCCAGATCACTCACAAGTAATTTCTTTCATTGGTGAAGACTGAATCACTGAGCATTGCCTTGGACAAATGGGTTTGAATCAGTGTTTCCAGAATGGTGCTCCAATTACCCTGACTCATGTTCCCATTCTCACCTCATTCCTCTCTGTGGTCTGGAGCAGGATGCGTGAGGCAGCAGTTACCGTCCTGAGTGGGTTAGTGCTGCCAACTTGCCCTGTGGGATCAGACCTTGTCTCAACATTTGAGCTGACCTGCTTATGGCAGGTCACTTTAGGCCAGTGAGGAGCTTTATCCTGAGGTTGAAAGTGCTAGATCGACTTTCCAAAACCTGGTAGGTGAATCAACAATCCAAAAATAGAAGGGAAAAAAAACGAAAGCAATAAAAGAAAAAATTATGACCGAATCACACTGAACTCAAATTTTATCTCAAAATATGTTTTCAGTTGTATCATTCAGTCGGGAAGAGCATTTAAACAAAGATGGGAATTGAATGGGAGTTTAGATCATTGAGGCTTAACAAAACATGGTAAACATACACTTTTCCTAGACAAAGAGTAAAAAATGGTCTTAAGAAAAAAACTGCCATTGTAATCCCCCCCAACCAACAACCTTGAATATTTGAGAGGCAGCCACACAGGGGAATATGACAAACATGTTTATTTTTCTGATTTGGCAAGTAGACGTTAATGTAAACTCAAGGGCTTTTGAAACACATTTGATATGATATTCATGTTTTTCTCAATTTTTCTTCAAATACAGGGCAGTGCCAGCATATTCCCATGGTAGGTAAATGTCAGGGATAACTGCTGAATATTCCTTCACCAGGGATGTGTTTTTTCTTTCCTCCCTTCCGTTCTTCCTGCTTTCCTTCTGCCTTCCCTTCCTTCCTTTCTGCAGCAATAAAAGCTTCTCACAAGATTGCTGGTTTTTAACACGTTATTTCTGGCTACAAGGGAACCAGCCTACCTAATTTGACAAAACTTACCTCTGTAGAGTATTGTTTAGTGTGGTTATTTTGTTTTCTTTTTATTATTACTGTTGTTGTTTTAATTCCAAAGCTATTTGCATCCGTGCATTAAAAATTGCTAAGGTTGCTTATGTTCCTTCTGGTAAGATATTTTGCTTCCTAGAGACTTGGCTTTCAAATTTGTAAAGTGGATATTATAATATATATCTGATAGAATTGTGTATTTTAAAGGAATTTAGGGGATACCAGGCTAATCCATGCCAATTACTCAATAGATTCATCAAATTATTGATATTCTCTACCCTCACTCTCACTCTGGCCGGCCAGTTCCACTAACTACAGAACCCCATGGCCAATGTTTTGGTCAAATAGAGTCTTGCTTTTATGCCCCAAATCCATTATTTCTTTTCTACTTCCTATTTAGTGCTGTCAGATCTAAATGTTTTATGCCAGTTATCACAGAGACCCCCTGAATTCATATAGTGAGCCCTCTCTCCCCACCATGGACGTGGCAAATTTTAATTGAAATATTTGAAAATGTATGTGAATAGTTTTCATGTGTTTTGAATTAGCTGCTTGTCAAGTAATTATTTAGGATCCAATATTATATAAAATACTCTATATGCTTCCCTGTTATGTGTAAAAATTCTGAGTTTAGTACTTTAATCATAGCTTATTATCATAATATATATTTCAATATAAGTAATATATATTGATATAGATAAGTATGCATATATTTCAATATAAATATATATATATTTCCATACAGATAAATTGATGGTGAAGGAAAAAGGCAACTAAAGATACTATAGAAATTCTTTCAACCATCAGGAAATCAGGGATTTCTGCTGCTTTCTATAAATGTAGCTTAAAATACTGTGTATGTGTGTATGTGTGTGTGTGTGTGTGTGTGTATATGTACATACATATGTATCTATATAAATGATTCATACACTGGCATGAATATTTAACAGTGGTTATCTCTGATCACTTTAAACTTCAGTTTTATCGTCTGGGGAAATTAAAGATTAAGTAGTAGATTAAAGTTAAAATTAAGATTAAGATTGTTAGACAGGATATCTGAATGTTTGATGAACTCTGAATGAATCAAGTGCACAAGTTCAAGGTTAAAAGTGATGTATTATGGCAAGAACAGTACTACCCTACTCTCGAGGAGTATTTCAAAGTACTGATTTATAAAGTAACCTCCTATTGTGACCATCTTTCTGAGGGAGTCAAAATAAGCAAAGGGAAGAATATAAAGGTACTTTAAAGTTATCTTGATTGGCTGCTTTCAGAAAGCCCGAAGAGCAGCTTTGAATGTTATTATGTTCATTAAAAAATAGACACCTCACTTAGTGAATAGCAACTGGCCAGGCACTGTGGTGAGCACTTTATATACAGTACAATAAGCTTGTATATTAATACAATAAGCTTCAACTGACAACCATTGGTTTAGAATCCCTATTTATGCAAATACTTTTAAATTTACATTTTAATTGGTTTTTCAAAAATGCAAACTTCTGAAGTGAATGGGTCTTACTTTCTCAGTCTCCATTAACAAATACTAGGAACTGGTTACCCTAGTATTGTTTTTCACATTCACAAATTAGTACTTTCGTGAACATACAGTTGTCTTGTGAATTTACCAAAACAATGTTTAATATGTTATTCTCTAGTTCATTATCTGCAACTTCATTTCTAAACATACACTAACAGAAACGTCAAAAAAGGATGGAGAAGAATCTTGTGAACTTTAACGATCACTCACTTTACCTTATTTACTTTCATTATTTGGTACCTTATTCGGTGTTAATAACTAATCTGCAATCAATGAATGTTTTTGAATTTGTTGACTTTAATGACAGATAACAAATTTGGTAAAGAGAGATAGTAACAGCTCTGAAATCAGATTAATTTGTTAAAATTTAATTTGTTAAACTGTGTTAATAAAATGGCACAGGTAATGAAATATGTGGTACTAGATAATAGAGTTTCAAATATAAAGGACATGAATTTATCTTTTTCAGACCCCACTACATGGAGGCTTTAAAATGCCTTCCTCAAATTAAAAATATTAATATTTCTAGGACTGTGATGTTCCAATGAGTGAAGTGACGCTGTTGGTAAAAATTAACAACAAAACAACTTTTTCACCTATAGAAATGTCTACAAATTTCATTGTAGATTTTCATGTTTATTATTGCCAAGATAATTTTATAATAATGAAAATATTAATAAGCATATTTGTCTTCAATGTAATAGTTTCTATTTAAAAATGAAGAAATGAAATAGCTACTTTCTTAAAAAGAATGTTTTAACTTGCTTCACGGATGAAGCATTCTATATTTGCAGTTTTGATTTTGCACTATTTGCAAATAGTATTCTTGCTGCTGAGCATGTACAGATTGGTACAAGTACAATATTTTAGGACTAATCCAGATTTTAAATGCAGAAGTATTAGTCACAGATAATTTTTAAGAGGTAGCCTCAATTTTGTGCCTCAATATCACTGCTATAGATTTGGAGGCAAGCGTCTATATTGGAGTAAAGCAATTCAACATTTTACTTAGACTCATGAGTTGCTGTACCCTGGCGTCACAGATCAAATTCTTCTGAAAGTGAACCCTGAGACTTTACTGGGGAGTGCTCTGGGGAACATCACCTGTGAGGAGTGAGGGATACAGGATTTGGAAGAGGAGGAAGCTAGACCGTGACTCAGTCACAATGGAGACCTCAGCCTATCCTAGATGCCATGAGGAGCTTTAGAGGTAAAATAGAGCCTCAGAGTTGCCCTGCTTTGAGGCAAAGGGGCAAAGCCATTAACGCCTGCATTAGTCATTACATGGGGATGCCAACCCCTCCACTTAGCAGAGTCACCTTCGTGGAGATAGCTCCCTTAGGCGCTGGGGCAAATTGTGAAGAGGATCCCAGGTGAGGGCCATCAGCCCCCAGTGCTCCAAGCAACTGGAGAAACAAGTGCCTCATGTCTGGAGGGGGCTTTTGAAACCATGTCCACAGAATCCAGTACACCTGTATTTGCATAGCAAGTGGGCAAAGAATATGTGGTCTCACGTCCTCTGCTTTCCTATGATCTTGTAGGTTTCTCTCTTCAAGCAGACAGGAAGAAATGAGCTCAAGCATCTTCTCTGACTTTCCAAAGTTTTAGGACTCCTCTTTGATGTTGTTTTAATCCCCTAAGAAGGAAACTCTGGTTGCAACATTGAGGGAGAGGGGCTTGAACAATATATATAAGTATAAATGAAGGGGGAATTAAATTTACCTAGAAATCAAATCAAGGTATTTTTATTCTTTGTGCCTCTCTTTGTGCTAGATGAAAAAATAAGTTTGAGCTATTCCTTAACTTCTTTGGTATCCTGAACCAGAGGAGGACTTAGAGGGAAATAATTGCAGAATATATTCTTGCTAAATTGCATTTTTGTAATTATAAGTATGGAATGTTTCTGTGGAAGCAACAGAAACAGCTAAAGAGTTATCAACTTATTTTTTTTCTCTGCATGATGTTATTTTAGCCCTTATCTAGTTTCTGAGATCTTAGAATCCAACAAGATAATGAATGTGTGAGGTTAATCTTTGCGAAGAATGACACGTGACACAAAAGAAAATAAAGTTATTTATTCAAACTCATTGTTGGTTGTGGACATGTTAAACCACACCACCGATTTTAGCCAAAACTTATTTTATACTCTTTTTTTTTTTTTTGAGACAAGGTCTCGGCTTTGTTGTTCGGGCTAGAGTGCAGTGGCATCATCATAGCTCACAGCAGCCTAACCCCTGGGATCAGGCCATTCTCCCACCTCAGCCTCCTAAGTAGCTGGGACTATAAGGATGTGCCATTGCACCCAGCTAATTTTTCTATTTTTTGAAGAGACAGGGTCTCACTCTTGCTCAGGCTAGTCTCTAAAACTTATTTTATTTTTGAATTTTCTAAAGAGATGCCAACCAAAAATTTTATTTTGATTCTTTAACTTTTTATTAAAAGAGAAACTTCTAGCAACACTAAACTCGTGACAGTTTTATGGATGCCTTCTTTAGAAAAGGCTATACATTCACACTCAATACATGACCAGGTGGATAATAAAATAAGTTTATGGTGTGCTCTGGTGAACGTAGACTTGTTATATTTTGCTTTTATCTCTGTTTATTTTAACATCTGCCCTCTATTTCCTGCCTTGTACTATTTTTTTTTTTTTTAAATCACTTTGCTGATTTTGAACTTCAGTTGTTGGCTTTGCTATTGTTGAGGAATATTTCAAGAGGGAAGTTAAAATAGCAAGGAAAATACTGTTTTTCTTAATTTAGCTCCAGCTGATTTTATACCTGGGAGCAGTAGAACTGATGGGTTCTTGTGTATGGTTAATTAAATCCTGTGCTTATGGCTTTTGTTACAGGTATTAAGTCATCCACCTTGTTAGCAGATCCTCTGGCCCAACAGGGTTGGATTTATTATTGGGGAATCATTTCCAGAATGTTTGCTTTGTGCTCAGGTAACTGATTGAGATCAAGATGATGATCTGTGTACAGTTGGCCAGAGAGTGGTAGTAAGATTTGTAAAGGTAATTTGTGTGGGAATTCACTCTACTTTGTCTTAAAAACAAGATGGCAGGCAAGTAAGTGACATAGACATGAACCTCTCCTCTCCCCTCTGTCTCCTAGAATGCTTTTCTGTGAGAAAAGAAAAGTCCCACTGCATTTTGTTTTCCTAATGCTTCTTGGATTCTCACCAGCAGGTTTTTACAGTCTGTTGCTTGCCTCTCAGATTAGAAGAATGCTGGCATATTTTAACAGTTTCCTAGGATTCAAACAGCCTTTAATTAACAGCAAATTGATGTTTTGGAATGTTACCAAAATAGGGGAGATTGAACGCTAAGGATGGGCTTCCTTCCTCCCAGCTTCTGAGTGCAGTGGAGTCCTATGACAGGGGCAGAGGTGTGCTCCCTTGCGAACAGCTGGCTGCCTACTGGTATGCAAAGGGGGTGTCTTTGTTGGCATATTATTCCCACTGCCTGCTCATTAGTGGCCACGCAAATTCCACCTACTCATGACTGGGAAGGAAGCAGGCAGTTTGAATACTCAATGCTATAGGGGCACTGAACAGTTCAGGGATTGTAGCATTGGTTTTGCTAGTTGCAATCCTCCAGTTGCCAAGGCAGTAAGGTATGGCTGCTTGTGTTTGTGATTAAATTTCTTTTCTGTGCCACGTTTATGTCATCTTGGGGCCAGAGTTTTGGATTTGGTAGAAAAGAGCAGTTCTGTAAAATAATCACTCAGACTTGATGCATATTCTGAGCAGGTTAGTTTTCAAAGAGGGATGGGTGTGCAGTGGAGGTGTTTTCCTTTTGAATCCAGAGAGCTTGGTTAGAGATCTGTTGCTGACCCAATCCAGAGCTCTGGGCAAGAAAATAAAGATAGGTTGGGGAGTTTGACATGTTGACTGCTACTTACATAACCTGATAGTTATAAACAAAGGAAAACGGAGCAGTTCAGCTAGCTCCCTCTGCCTAATGGCAAATCTGCTCACTGGCCAGTTCCCAGTTGAGGTCAATGTCTGTGTCTTTTTTTTTTTTTTTCCAGTGACCCACAAAGCTGGCGTTTTTGTCTCAAATGCCATCTCAGTGTTTTCTCCATGTGTGTGTCGCTGATTGCTCCCTTTGCTCTGATCTTCACAGGTGGTACATGCCAGAGTCCTGCTCTCCCAGCCCTGGTCCGTCCACCAGCCCCTCCTTTGCAACCATCGCTGGATATTAAACCATTTCTTCCCTTTCCTCTTGACACTGCGGCCGCGGTCAACCTCTTCCCCAATTTCAATGCGGTAAGTACCAAGGCCAAATTTACATTTGTCTGGGTGGAAGGTACTGGAAAAATCTTAAAGGCCACGGGTGATTTGGCCGTTGCCTCCATTGTGCTATATTGTTTATTCCATGGCTTGTCCCAAAGCCACAGTGCAGATAGTTGTCTGCCTGGTTATGTAAAGTTCCCAGAGTCAGGCTCCTTTAGGAGAAAATGAAAAGAGACACAATCTGACTGGGTTGATCATGAGTTGATGTCTCCCCTCGAGTGTCCTCTGGGTAACATCAATAATTCCGTTACTGTTGGTATACATCCAAATTGAAATTTAACGTATTCATTAGAGAGAACATTATAATTCCAGTAGATATCTAAAAAACGAAAGATGTGTTTCATTGATCTGGGCCCTATACTCTAAGTTTCTTGTCTGTTTTTCCTTCCTAATTTAATAAATAGGACCTTGATAATGACAATAGTGATATGTTTCATGTATACAGTAGTTTATTCCTCCTTAACTTAAAACAACTAAGGGCTCTGGTAGCAAGAGTTTTAATATTTGCTGCTGTGGCTCAAGTTAAGTCTTTTAAAATTACTTTGTTTCTTTGGGCTTTGTCAACAGCCTTCTCAGGGCTGGTTCAAAAACTTTCTTGCCTCTATTTTCGCTTTTAAGGTATCTTTGTAAGTTGGCAGATGCGTCATATCCGTCATCATATTTTTTTGCGTGTGTAAGCAATGAGATATTCTTGGGATAAAAATTGAAATAGGGGTTGAAAAGGTTAGAAAAAAGTAAGTAACATTTTTTGAATATCATCTGATTCAGCTTTCAGCAGTTGTTATAATGCAGGATCTGTGCTTATCAATGACAAGACATGTCAACACAACCAAAGCAAAGAGGATTACAATGAGAGGTCACTGATGCCCAGTGATCTAAATAACACAGCTTTCTTTTTGCAACATCTTGGCCCCATGTTTGATTTTTTAAAAAAATTCTGCCCATAATTAAATCATTCTCTTTCGGGAGATAGAAGTAGGTCTTATTTTCTTTAACAGTACTTTGTCACAGGGACTTTGGACATGCCTGTGAGTCAATACAATATGTGCTAGTCCTTGATAAAAGGTAAGGGAGAATCAAAATGATTGCTTTGTTTCTTGAGGAGAGAGGAATTTTCCATAGGAACTTTCTTTTGAAATTCATAGAGCATAAATAAAACAGATAAAGATCAAATTTACAAAATAAAGGTTTCTAAGTCCTGGGTGTTTCAATAAGAGTTGAGAAAAATTTGCTCGGCATCAAATTCCCTTAATCTTACATGTCTATACTAAAAAGTCCCTGGATTCCTTTTCCTGACTCCTTGTCTGCTCTTCCGGTAAGTGGCTTCCTGGTGCAACCTTCCTTCCCAGACACCTAGGAGATGACCCATCAACGTGCTTTCCGTGACCTCAGAGACCACTTGGCATCCTGTCACTCAGGCCCCATGTCAGATTCAGAGCAACTTAAGTAAAATTCCTGGAAGTTAATACAAGTCTGGATTTAACACTTTTGATTTGTCCTTTGGGAAATATTAAAAGCAAAATGATTGATTTGACTGACACTGAATGTTGTGTCAAAAACAAAGATGAGTAATATGCTGAGCTGTGTGACACTGAGCAGATCTCTTTACCTTCTTTGCTGCTCTTTCTTCATCATTAGAATAAAAAGAGTGGACCTGAGACTCTCTTACTTTGGGACTTATACAATTCAAATATTTGAGCTTTTTTTGTGGGCAAAGGCAGCATCATGTGGTGGTCAAGCTGGACTCTGTAGCTAGACTAACTCCCAGAACTGCCTCTTATCATTTGTATGACGTTGGGTAAGTCATATAACCCCTAAGTAGCTCAATATCCTCATCCATAAAATGGGACTAATAATATAACATACTTCATAGGCATGTGACAGTGATTATGTAGGTTAAATCATATAGTGCAGGGCTCAGCACAGAACAAGCACTATTTGAGTGGTAAGTATCATGTTCATGAGTAGTTTGTAAACCCTTCTGATTTTGAATTAGAACTTCATTGGCTAACTGATTGCAAAAGTTCGACATGATTCTTTTTTCTGTACCATGGATTTGACCTGTGTTTATATTTGTTCCACTTAAACCAAGAGGCCCTCTGTTGCTACACCTGTTGCTTATTCCCTGGTTATCCCCTTTGGGTGCTGGGTAGGCTACAGATAGCCAAGGATTATGCCAGTCTTTACTTCCAACTGAAGGGAATCGTTGGAAAGGCCATAATCGGGTGGCTTTGGATTCAGAATTGGGGCATATAACATCTCTGTAAGTAACAGCCTGAGTTCTTGATTTTATGGCCATTGTGAATCTCAATCCGCAAATTCATCGTGTATAAAACATAATTTTTCATTTCTGTAAGTTGATTGGGGTATAGGCCAGGGAAAATAGTGAAGAGTCTATACAAATAAGTACAGTTAGGAAGGAAAGGAAATACCTACAGAATCAGAGCTGGGTTATGGATGTAAAAGAGGGCAATCAATGAAACTATTAGGATCCCTTAGTCTCCTCAAAGCCAACTTTTACAAATTCACAACAGAAGCTGTTCCTTTGACCTAGGAATGTTGTATCCCTGGATGCTGGGTGTTTCAGTAGCTTTCAGGCAAATGAGAGCTTTCTCTGAATTTCTCACATATCCCCCACCCTAACCTTCAATCTCTTGAGAAATTAGAGTTTCAATGCTTAAAAACATTCCCATCTCAGTGATGCCATTCTAAGTCTTCATTTCTTCAAAGGAAACAATCATGAGGGTAGATGGATGATGTTTAGGAAAGAAATATTAGGAAGTGTCATGACTTTAGTCCATTCAATCAAATGATGTTTACTGAGCATCTATTATGTGCCAGAAATTGTGATAACAAAGATTATATTATGACTGCTGCCATGAAAATAAGGAAATAATTATAAATAAGGCTGCTTTTATAGAGAAAGATGTATAGGATGGAATGTCAGCTTTGGGGCAGGAGTGGACGGCTGTATGGTTGTCTGAGTGAGGGTTTGGGGAGAAAAAGAAACTATTCTAGGCATTCAAACATGAAAGAATTTAATATAAGGATTTAGATGATTACAAAACCTTTGGCATGCTGGACAAATAAAGGTCAGAGAAGGTTGTGCTGGCTCTTGGTTTTTCTGCTTGCTTTCACAGAGTCAGGGAGTTGCAGAAACATAGGACACCCAGTAATCTCTGTTACTTTCATTCAAATTCCATGAAATGTCTCCTTTAGTGGCATCTAATAAGTCTGGACACTGCTGGCAAGGATGCTTGGGCATGTACCCCCCAGGCTTCCAGTCCTTGTGGTGTAAAGGGAGGGGTGTGGTGGGGTGTGGTGCTGAGTTGCCCACGGAAGCCCTTACTCAGTGGCAGAATGGGAAGGGCTCTGTGGAATCAGAAAAGCCTGAACGTGTCTGTACCGATTTTGGGATGCTACTTCCTTAGAGTGGGAGGTAATCATTAAAAAATGGCTACAGGGTCTCACAGTTTCCCTTTTATTCTTCATTTCTGTAACATATTTTCTTCGTATTCCAATCCATATGACAATAATCAACCTTTAAAATGTCACCGAAAAAGTGCTACTTTTGGAGAATGTGTTCATGAGGACTGACTGAACCTGATTCCATGCCCCCCTCCTGTGGCTCTATTTCCTATGGACCTAAGGATTAAATGAGGAACACTGACCTAATGTACCTGTAGATGCCAGATACTCAGTAAGCATTGAGTCCTTGCCCCTCCCAGGAGATACACAAGGACGAGTGACGAGGTCACACAGAGGGTAAACAGGCAGGAAGGAGAGCAATAAATAAAGGAGTGACTATTTTGCTTTAGCTAGCTCTGGTTGATAGTTCTTCAGCATGAAAAAAGTAAACTAGCCTAGAAAATCTGACTCTGTGCTGCTCCTCTGTATAATATGATTCCATCCTGGAAACTGGGACAAGGAGCAAAGGGAAGAGAGTGGGGCGGGGGGAGAGAGATACCAGATCCTAGCACCTAACTCCACTCTAGTTCTTCTTCCTGGTTCTATAAAGCACCAACTGCCAGAAACGAGTACAGTGTGAGGTTGGGTTCTGCTCAGCAAGTTGAGTTTTATCAGTTGGGGTTACGTAGTCTATAGCAGTGCTTCATAAATCACAGGGGAATCATGTTCAAATGCAGATTCTGAGCCAGTAGTTCTGGGGTGGGGCCTAACATTCCCAACACATGTAGGTAGAGGGAGGAGAAGCCAGGAGAAGTATTAAATACATTGAACAACTCATACACTCCTGGAAAGTGTTCTTTCAATTTATTTAGCAAATACTTATTGAGGACCTACTATGTGCTGGGCCCTGAGGATTCAGTTGTGAAACAGGCTAAATTCCTGCAAGTATGGAACTGACTTTCTAGTGTTTGTGTGGTGAGGTGTTGGGAAGAGGACTGATGGGGAATTTGAAGTATCTGTAGGTCCAGCTGTGCCTCATGAACCTCACTTGTAGGATGACATTGTTCAGGACTTCGGTTAGAGCTGCCATTTATTAAATGCTTACTACATGCCAGGAATCACTTGCATTCCGACTAGTTAGAGGCCAAGATTTTTCTACGCAACTTTTTAAAGCTTTTATGTATGTCATGATCTCATAAGCGTTGCTGAGAAAAATACATGAATGAGTTTTTCATTTATTAATTCATTGAATGAGTTCTTCCTTCTACAAACTTTTGAGTCCTACTAAATAATTCTATATATTGAAAAATGTGCCTACTGAAAATAACTCCATTGAAAAGCAGCTCCTATAAGCAGAGCACTAATAAATATAATGGAGAATATGAGAAGGGAGAAGAGTAATTAATCTTTTAATGATTCACTTCCTGGGCACTTATTAAGCACTGACTATATGCCTGACTGTAGAAGACACTGTAATTACAACAATAATAATAGTAAGAAGGAGGAAGAGGAGAAAATGGAGGATGAAGAAGAAGAGGAAGAGGAAGAAGAAAAGGAGGAGGAGGAAGAATGGTCTTTGTATCTGTGGAGTTGACACAGTTGATTAGTCTCTCCTTAAAACACTCTCTCCAATCAGGTATTAGAAAAACATCTAGATGTTTGATACACTGGACTAAGCAGTAAGCTCGATGCAAGCAGGTACCCTATCTATACAGTTTGCTTCATTTGTTGAAAAATGGGGTAGAATTCTATAAAGAACTGTAATTAAGTGCTTAAAGTCCTTTGAAAGTAATTGCTACTTGAGTGCAAGGGAAGGAGAGATCACTTAGAGGGGGCCCAGGAAAGTTATACGGTAAAGGGTAAAGTTCCATTTGGAATCTGAAATAAATTCCAAATTTATGTTGTTCATTAAGGCAACCATAGTACAGAATGGGGAACAAAGAAAAAAAATATGTGTTTCTTGAATGAATGAATGGAAGATAAATTGGTAGATAGACATAGATAAATAGAGAGAGAGAGAGAGGAAAAATGCATGAAAGATAATTAATACAAAAGAAATAGCCATAACAGATGTATCATAAGATATGTAATTGATAAAAATGTCTCAATAAGAAAAAAAAAAATCTAAGCACTCACTGTTTCATACATTAGATTACTTCCATCTAATCAAAACTATTAATTTGAACAATTATTAGGAAACAGAAGCAAGCATATAGAGCCATCCCCTTTATTTGCATGTGTAATTTTAGGTTGGCCCTTGTGTTTGTTTACTCTGGTTATAGAAATGGACAGTGATGAAAAAATCCCAGTGGCTACCCATAGAATGTACTCTAAAATCAGTCCTTTATGGTATTAATATTTACCAACTATTTCAAATGAGTCCGGAAGTGCTGTTATAATGATAAAATATTGGTGAGGCATTTTAGGACTCTAAAAGAACAGCATTAAATGCACATAACATATAGAGATTATTCTAGAACTGTAGCTTACATGTGCATTTATAATATTCTAGATAAAAATACAGAACCCAAAATAGAAAATTTCAAATTCAAGTTTTTGTTTTTTTTGGATATGTGTCCATTGGGATCTTCATTTCCTCCATTTTTAAAATGGAAATAATACCATATTTTTTGGCATACTTTATCTCTTTTCCTTTAGAAAATTATTCTTGGATACTGCTGTCCTCTGTGGTACTATATTTTGTTACCTGCTCCAGCTATGGAAATGCTTTCCCTCCCTCAGCCAGTGACTGGAGTTATAGAAACAGTGGTTAAGCAACTTCCATTTGTTTTGTTCAAAAATATGTTAATTAAATTCAGCTTACACATTGATAACTGCTCTTACCAAATTTTTATAACTGCTGCTGTCACTCAAATAGGCAGCAGGGGTGAAATTACAGGTAGAAAAATAAGCCTGTCTTTCTTAATCACAACTGGTAGTTGGGTAGAAACTTTTAAGGTGAAAAATGCCACAGTAAATATGGCGCCAATTGCTAAGCTCCTTGTCCTTTGAAGGCGGACGTAGCAGATTGCTCCCCAGTTCTGTGCATTAACTGTGTCATATTTGTATAGCAGAAGCCTCTTGAGGAACATCTGCTTATGAAGTCTTCTTTCATTATATGTTTCACACAGAAACAGATAGCTAAGCAAGTCTGCTGAGCCCTGCAGCTTTCTGTGAAACCAAGTTTGTCAAAGTCAAGCCTATTTATGATGACCCCAAAGCAAAATGTGACTTCGATGTACAACATGCAGTCTTGAAAATAAAAGACTAAACAAATGCACAGTACATGAATATTTTCTTCTTTAATACTTATTTACTCTTTGAATAGGTAACTCATTTTCCTATGATTCAAAATTTAAAGACAACAAAAAAGTTTGCTGACTGCTCTTCCTGTGGCAATCATTTCTCCTCCCTTAAGTGGCAGTCGGGGTGATAAATTGCTTTTGTATCTATCCTTCTAGAGACATTTTGATAGAGGACTCTGTTATTAATAATTGTTCCTCTCACTAAAGATTGAGGGACAATGCATATATATGTATATATTAATATATACATATATATGTATTTTTTAATTTTTCTGTACGTGGTCAATTCAGATGAAGCTTTTCAAAGAATACATTTGACCCATTTCCTACTGTGGCTTTCTTATGAAGTGTGACTCTGGGCAAATGAGGGGACCTGAAAAACAAAGTATCTAAATTCAAAGCTTATTTCCTGATCCAGTAGCTCTTTTGGAGATCCCTACTCCACACTTAGACAGAGACATTTTGCAAATGAAAGAACTTTTTAGAGTTAATTTGTTTCTACTTCACCCCACTTATTTTACAGATAAGGCTAGAATGATTGATTGATTGATTGTCATTTCCATGGCTAGCAAGTGGCAAAGCTGAGAGATAACTGAGACTCCTGACTTCTGCTTCTTGTGAGGAGATTAATCACTGAATCATAGTTTTGTGGGTTGAACTGTGTCCCTCAAAAATTCGTATATTGAATTCTTAACTCCTAGTGAATTAGAAAGTGACCTTATTTGGAAATGGAGTCATTGAAGATGGAGTTAGTTTAGATGAAGTCAATAGGGTGGACCGTAATTCCACTCCGACTGGTGTCCCTAAAAAAGGGAAAATTTAGACACAGAGACATGCATAGAGGGAAGATGACGTGAAGAGGTACAGGGAGAACACCATCTTTAAGCCAAGGAGAGACTTGGAACAGATCCTTCGCTCATGGTGCTTAGAAGGAACCACCTGCCCACACTTTGACCTTGAATTTTTAGCCTCCAGAACTATGAGACAATAAATGTCTGTTGTTTAAGTCACCAAGTTTATGGTGTTATTATGACAACCCTAGCAAGAAAAGGATTTTTAGAGCCATCTGATCTACCTACACACACTTGCTGGAATCTCTTTTACAATGTTTCTGACAATTGGTAATCCAGCTTTTTACCTGGTTATATCCAGTGATAGTAAGTAAGCCTACCCCTGAGGGTGAGAGACTCTGCATCCTAAGTCATCTACACTATAAGGAAGTTCTCTATTTGGAGCCGGTGCATACCCCCTGTGACTCTTGTTAACCATGGAAAAAGAATACACAATATATTGCCTTTTTATAAGAAAAAATATTTATTCATCACCAAGTGACAAGGGCTGTAAAGAAAGCACTTGTACAACTATTGTTTTTTTTAAATCTAACTTCATAAGAGTCTTGCATGTTTACAGGTATTATCTGAATGATGTAAATAAGGAAACAACTCTGAGAGAGAAAATGATTTTCCCCAAATCACGCAAATAGTAAATCACTGAATCGTGGCTGGCTTTTGGGTTTGGTGAGGCAAGACCAGCACAGTTTCGTTTGCAACATGGCTAGATGACCTCTTGTCTACAAGTGATTATAGTTCCTTTAATCTGCTATCAGAGCCTTGGTATATTACAGTAGCTAACTAAATAATCTGAAATACCTCAGAAAACTGAACTTTGGGAAAGCAAGGCATTTCCTGAACGTGATCCTGGCTATGAATGGATGACAACGAAAAATAATATCTAGGGCATCGGCGGGCAGTAAACATACTGTCTGATGTCACCTGCGCAAGCACTTTTGTTGTATATGGCATTCATTGTCAGGGGAATAAATAACTTTAAGTGGTAAATAAAAAAATACGTCCCTATTGCCTTAATAACTTAGGGTTTTTAAGACTCAAGTCTCATCTATACCAAAGGACACATAAGAGAAAAAAAAAAGAAAAAGCTAAACTTTGAATTCAAGTGATTTGAGTTCTACGTTTAATACTTTATGTCCTAAGGCAAAACCCCGAGTCTGCATTTCTTCACTTGTGAAACTAGAATAATCATATTGACCTCATAGGAGAGTGTAAAGTTGTTGAAGATCAGAAGTGATTCAGAAATAGTAGGCATTGAAGAAGTCTCTGGTGTCGAAGCCCTAAGGAACATATCTGGAACCTCTCCAAGGTGATTTCTTTGCCCTTTAAATGTTGACAGTCATTGTGTTCTACCCTGTGGCCAAAATTGGTGGGAAAATCCATTTAAACGGCAAGTACAGATGAAAAAATAATCTTCTTGTACTATCATTTGAGGAAAGTCGACTCTTCCACACCTCCCTCCTGCCAACACAAATGCAAAGAACAATTACGCCTAGTCAAAGGAATGAGAACTTTTGCCAGCAAGTATAGTTGTTTCATGACTCAGTGCTTCTCAAACTGTGGTACACAAACCCGTACTGGTTAAAGAACTATTTACAAGTCTGTGATGAGATAAGTATGGAAATTGAAAGTAAGCATTAAGAAGTTTTTATGGCAATTTAAAAGAACAATTTTACATCTGTGGAAGCCAATAAAGAATTGTGGCTGTATTTTGTAAGTCTATTTCCTTTTATTTTTTCTGGTAATTCACTTTTATTGTATTTTATAAAAGTATTGGTCTATTACTGATGGGGTGGTTTGGGTCCTTTAGTAAAGAAGGTTTTATGTTTAGGATTTCAAGGTTCCATCTATAGGTAGAAAGTGAAAGGTTCTTTAAAGCCATTATTTAGGTAATTCAAGTAGTGTGTGGTTGAGAGCCACAAATACATTTGACTGAAATTCCTTTAGCTCCACCCAATTTTCCGTATCCGGGAGAGGTATGGCAATGGCGAATGGCTCTTTGTGAAGCTCATAAATCAGAAAGATGATTTGCATTTTGCCTTTCTCTCAAGCATAACCCCTTATTCCACATTTTATCTTGAGTTTGGGCAAATAGTAAAATGGTAAAATTAGTAGTTAATTCTTGAAATTCCTTTCTTGCATGCTCTAAAATAGAATTTCTTTCAAGGACCTGTCAAAGAATTTTAAGGAACTAAAATAAAAAATGGATATTTTAAGTGATTATATATAGGGATATAAAACTTTATTCTTTTGATTTATATATCCAATTTATTTTTTTAAATGGAAACTAGAAGAAGAAATAATAGTCCAGTTGTATAATAGGTTGGGGGCATTTTTAAAGCAGTTTCTTCAAGGAAATCACACAGAAAAATAATCAATTTTGTTAAAAGTCCTTGTGCTCTTTAGAATATTTATGCATATCTGCTGTGTTAATGTTTCTGTAACTTTTGCCACCTACTACCATTGCAAAGCAACAGTCCCACCTTCCTAGGAATTTATAACAGGAAGGATGGATAAGAGACATAACCAGCTCTTTCTGGCATTTTTCTGCATATATAGAATTTAGGCACTCAGATATGTGGTGCTTATGTATGATGAGCTCTATGAAGAGACTGGCCTCTTTTTTTTTTCCAGATAATCCTATTTGTTTTTCTAAGTAAAAAGAATTCATAAAATACAAATTTAATTTTAGAATCACCTTAGTTAGCTCTTATACTCCGCATAAATTTCTATCCACATATTCTGGTTTCAAGATCCTTATTTGTAATGAGAGAGAGAAATGATGATTTTTCAGCTTATAGTTTGTTTTTAATTCTACTTACCTAAAATAATAGTAAAAATTTTAGAATTTTGAAGAAAAAAAATACATACATTATATATACATGTATATGGATACATATGTTTATGCATGTATAGAGGTTTCTTACTCTGCATCATGGTTTAAAATACTGAACACAGTATGCAGAAAAACTCTTGTATGTGTGTATCAAGAGGCTTGATTCAAAAATATTCATTTTGTTTTTATTAGCAAAAATAAATCCCAAACTAACAAAAAATATAACTACCAATGGGGAAATGGATATACTGTATACATATATGTATTAAGATCTATTTATAAAATGTACCTTCAGTAAGCCCTCCTCCCATAGATATGAAAGGGAAATACTGGGAGTGGGGTTTATGTAACAGAGGGCATAGCCTGAAAAAAACGGCAAAAATATTTTGTCTCTTTGAAACAGCCTGCACTCCTTTTTGAGAACTAAAACCTGCATCCCTGCCACAGGCCAGCGGTTGGGAGGGGCAGGGTAAGTCTTTTGTTGTTTGTGTTAAAGGAGAAGGCTCAGCCCTGACCTGGTAAAGGGAGGTCCTGGCTGGAGGTCAGGAGATTGTCTCCAGGGGAGATGGGGCAATCATAATCATCAGCTATAGTTGAACAGTAATTGCCTGAAGCCCAGAGAACCCATCCTATAACAGCTCTGTATTTCTGCTTATTGTTAGGAGGATGGCATTTCAGAGAGGAGTCTCTGTCCTCCTCCTTTGCTGGCAAAGTAATAAAATGTCTCTTTCCTTCCCCCCACTCAAAAAAATAAATACATAAAATGTACCTTAAGAGACATTTGAAATGAAAGGATTGTTTTTACATGGAAATATCACAAAAGCGTAATGCTGAATGGGGGAGGAAACAAAAGATGCAAAATGTGATAGAATTATAGAATATGTGTACATGTGTATTTTAAAAATCACATGGCAATGGGTGGGGAGAGAGAAAGAGAAAATGAAGTTGATTTATAATATATAGCAACATAGATAGGAAGACCACGTAAGTTCTTATTGGCAGGAGGTTGTGAGGAGTGAGTGAGACAACAGGAACTGGTAAGGGAAACAAAGAAAATGTCAACATTTCTGTAACGTTCAAGTTTTGTTATTTTAAGAAAGAAATAGCTGAAACAAAATGAAGAGAAGTTAGTACTTAGATGATCAGTACATGGTTATTTAGTATATCATGAATATAGTTTTTGTATTTAAAAAAGCTTTTCAAATTTTATAAGTTGAAGATGTCAGCAAAATACTTAATTGCAACATGTGCCAACTATAATATATTATTAGTTAGGATCTAGCTGATTTAGATACTTAGAGGTGACAGCTTCAGATGCTAGTTTGTATTTTCTGATCAACATGTCCCAGCTCTGTGGTCTCTATGTCACAATTATAATTTGGCTTGCTCAAAGGCCTTATGTGAGAGCTATGTAGGTTAATGTCCAAGTACAAAGATTAATTCATTGATTCTTGTAACCTTCTACTATTTAGAAGTGATTGCAAAGTCAATCATAAAATTTGTTGACAAAGCTTGGCAACCTACTCCTAAAATACAATTTAAATTTACTTACTAAAGACATTATCATTTACTTCAAACGTGTACATTCAGTGAAGGTAAAGGAGTTTAGTTAAATTTCTGGTTTTTATTAATTTCTGGTTATATTGCTATCAATTGCAAAGGAACCTGATTGAGATGGTGCTCTGGCTTGCATCAAGTTTTGTAATACAGTAGTGATTGTATTTTAGAGTTTGGGGCAAATTAATGCCACTGTTCAAAACTGTCCTTTGATTATTTCTTAGGAATGGTCAGCTTTGTTTACACTTCCTTAAAAGAAGTTGATCCAGGCAGAAATTTAAAGTGTCAAGTTTACACTTAATTTTTTATTGAAAGGTCTGTATTTTTCAGGCAATTGCTATAGTTTTTAGGTAAGCACTGGGCTCTGAGTATTAGGAAGATTTTTAATTTTAGAAGTAAGGATCATTGAGCCCACCATAATATATCTATCACGGAACTCCTGAATGAGGTTAAAAAGTCCCATTTAAGTAAGTTGGTTGACTGGATTTGTCAGTAAATTAAACTTGCTATATAAATGCCATTATTCTAAATAGTTTTAGCAATGACTTGGGGGGGACCATTCCCCACCACAACTTAACCAACAACAACAACAAAAAAAAAATGTGAAAGAGAAGGAAAGAAAAAAAATTCCAGATTGCTGTGCATAATAGCCCAAACAGAACCCATTTTTTCCCATACAATAGAATTTAGTGATCACAGATGTGCTATGTGGTAGATCTGATGAATATATGCAATTTTAGCGGAATGAAAATAACTTGAGTCAGAACATAAGTGAGATAATATTTACATGCCCTTAGCCCCAGAATTTTTTTTCACTTTTTTAAGGACTTCAAATTAAGATAATTGCAAGAGCCTGGAAAACATATTTCTGGCAAAAATAAAAATATAAAAGCTAACATACTTTTTAAAAAGGAATACAATTCACATCAACAATAGCAACAAAGTTCAAATCACCTACTTTAGGTGTTGCATAATATTTTGCACCCTGTTCAAAGCCAAAAATACACTCTTCTCAGAAACCGTAACTCCAAAATGATCTCAATGCCTGGTGTTACATTCATTGATTTCTAACTCCAACGGAAAGTGCCGGGAATCTGTGAGAAATGAGCATGTAGAATTGGAAAGCTCGTGTTATTCTCAGAATTCCTTTGAAGGCAGGATATATTATACACGTTATTCTAAATTGCATATCATTTGCTGAGGCATGCAAGCTGTTAAGAGGATTTTTTTTTTAAATCATGCTTTAAAATCTTTCTTGCCTAAAAAAAAAAAAAATCTTTCTTGCCTAATAAAAAAATAAAAGAGTATAGATATTTCTTTCTCATCTCTGTATTGTGCTGCCTGTTTTTAACTGGTTTCTGAGGTTTTTACAGTAACTAGCAGGAAGAAGAGGGGATTAGCTTTACTCTTGATAGAGCCAAGTAATCCTAAAAGAATAAACTGAAGAAAAATACCACAGGAACAAAGGAAAATATTCCAAATTGAGTTTTGGCTCTTAAAATTATTCTGGGGATTTAAAATTGATAAAAAGTAAATTTCATTTATATTTATTGTGCAATTACATAGGCTTCTGGAACTCTTGATTACATAGGTAATTCCTCGTGTTCTGCTTTCTATTTTGGTCACCTTTCCCATATCTTCAGTTTTTGAAATACTAGGACTCCAGGCTACCTCCCTTCTTTTCACATCTTTGGGTCTTCCTGCTATCCTTAATGTTTACCTGTAAATCTGATAATTTGTTCCATCATCACTGCTTGATTTCATATTTAGTATGTTAGTCTGCTTCCATAGAAGCCCTTCTTCTTCCTATGCATGCATTGGGTGGGCAGCAGCCATAATGTTGAGCTGATACCGACAATGAGTATTTTTCAATAGGTGAAGCAGAGAAATGAAAGGCTCTAGATTTCTCTTGTGTCCTGAGTCATTTCTGCATTATTTTCATTTTTCTTTTTATATCTTAAAGAATGACATAAACAAAAATCTTTGGATGTGAATGCTCTAAAGAACACCCAATTATGATTAAAAACTTGTATTTTATCTATACCCTTTTGAAAAACTATCTTTCTATGGAACTCTGATGCGTAAGGACCTGACCTCAAGAGTTCTGCTACTAAAATCACTAATGGTTGTTTTGTAATTGTGAGCTTTGTTCTTATAAATTTTGGCTCTTGATAATGTGGAAGTTAAGTTAGGGACATAAAAATAATTATAAATATACAAATTTGTTTATCAGCTTGTTTGCTAGCAAATAATATGGAACCACAAATAACATGAACTAGTAGAAAACGAATATAAACTGAAAACCTTGACAATAGCTGGTCTTATTTAATTGAACTTATAGGTGTTTGGGACATAACAGTTTGATGTTAATGTATATTTCAAAATATGAAACATTATATTCACATTTTTGCCATAAAAATGTGCATTATTTGTTTATTGAAATTAGCATATATCATGGTACCTTTCAAGGCATGGTAACTTCCTACTTCTCTTCAACCTTTTATTCATTCATTAATTTCATAAATACTCTGTTACTGGAAATGTTCTAGTCATGGAAGATAAAACAACCAAGACCCAGCCCTTTCCTTCAAGGAGCTTAGAATCTTGATATAGGGAAACTGAATAAGTTTTGTTTTAATTCATGTCTCTATAAGCTTTTATTCATTGTGTGACTAACATAATATAGCTCCATACCATACTGGGCACTCTCAGAGATGCAAATAATAGGCAAATCATAAATGTTTGTGGACTGTTGTGGAATAAACATGGAATAAGTGAAGAAAAAACCTCATAATTTATATCAGGAGGCAAATACAAGAAACCAACACATTTTGAATAATTTAAGAAGTAAATTCAATACTACTAATTTGACAGATTGATTCCATTTAATGAATTGGCTCTTATTTGGACAAAGTCAAAGAATTCGAAAAATAAATACTAGCTTATCTCACTGTTTTTTTAGCTGACTTGCATTTATGATAAAAGAGCTATATCCAGTTTTGCATTCAATAAAAATTAATTAAATTTGATGCTTTGAGCTATTTAAAACTTTCAATGAAAGAGGCTGAAGTTTTAAATATCATCTGGTTATGAAGAATTGCTTCGACAGGATTTCTTCTGGTATAAATGAAAACTCTCATGAAATGGCATTCTTTCATTATGTCCTCGGAAAAGACAGTGTCATTTCTGGTAAGATTTTTGATGTGGTTAAACAACCTTTCCTGGGAGAGTTCAGCAAATGTCCATGATGTCATCACACTAAATAATTCCTGGGGACATCAATCCATGAACACTTCCTTCTTAATCCTCTAAGAGGACAATGTGTCCATGATATCTTGTAAACTTCACTGTGCACTCTTTTCTTCTAGAGCATTATTCATATTTGCCTTCCAACCTTGTCTTGTCCACAGTTAAATAGTATATGTGCACATACTTTTAAGTTATAAATATATAATTTATACATACATAAATAATATATAATGTCATATATGCTATCATTATTCATATTATTGTTATAGTATAGGGCACAGTGCTTCCAGATGTCAGCATGCAATTAAATCAGATTATGCACTTCTAACAAAGTCACAGGTAAAGCTGATGATACCCGTCCACAGACCACACACTGAGTAGCAAGGGTGTTGTAGTGCTTGAGATCATGAGTTTTGGAATCAGAGTCCTAGGTTTATATTCTAGATTTACCAGGTACTAGATACATCATGTTTGGAAGGTTACTTGATCTTCCTAAGCTTATGTAAAATTGAGATACTACTACTAACTGCCTCATGGGTTATGGATTAAATGAGATTATCACATATGTCTTATTTCCTGGAACACAATCTCAATAATACTGTACTTGTTTAGGGTAGTCGTGAGGTCGGCAATGATGACTGTTCTTCTGTTATTTCTTAGGAGATCCTTTCCAATTCTTTTGTCACATTCTTACGTCCTTCGAATCTGTTGAATTCCAGTTATGGGGTATTTTAACCAAGCAATCAATCATAAGAGATTCTTACAGAATCACACAGACTTTAATTGGCCAATTGTTCCTTTCTCCAGTTGTTATCAATGTTTGCAGAAAACTAAAACTACAAACAAGATTGTGATTCTCCACTCTTTCTTCCCATTTTGATTTGTGTAAAGAACACTTTGCACAGCAGATCTGCAAGAAATAATCTATGTACGGGTCCCAGCACTCTCGACCACCCAAGCTCTAGCTTTTCTGGAATCTCACACAGTCCCTCAGGTTCTTCTTTGCATGCAAAACATCCTCATAAAGGAGATTAAATGAAGTGCTCTCCAGATTTATCAAGTCTTAATGAGAAAAACTGCTTTAAAATAAATGTTAATAAAGCATCTTAAGTAATATTTTAATCAGTTGAAGTTTACACCATTTTTCTTAATAGCATTCATATGAAAGAGATCAATGATTATTTTATTCTGCTAAGCCTATAAAATTGATAATGGATGACATATAATATTATAGCACATAAAATCTACAGTTAAATGCAGGCAGTTGTTAACCTGTTTTTTAAAGCTGCATTTAAAATGAAAAGTGATGTACTTTAAGAAATTATTTGATTGAACTAGTTAGGAATTTAAAAGGAAAAACACATTTTACTACCACAATTAATTCTGTGGGTAAAATAAACCGACTTACAATGAAAGTGGAACTGAATCATTATTTTAGGGATTCAACTGTCTGAATGTGTATTATATAATTAGCTATGTTACCAGATATCCTTCAGACCTAAAGTGCTCTTGAAAAATAAATGGGTTTGTTGTGTCAGTGTTGGTAAGTAAATGGAGGGAAGGAGGGAAGGAGACAAAGAGAGAAGCAAGGAAAGAAAAAAGAAGTGAGCTAGGGAGGGAGAAAAGGAAAAGAAAGGGAGGGAGGGAAGAAGGATTAATTAACTCATCACTGCCATTTTAGAATATTTTGCCAAAGAAACGTAGATGTGGAAACAATTTACATTAAGACAATATTCAAACTCTCATACTGAGGTTTGGGTCATTTGTTTTTATTATATGCTATTTGGGCAATCCCTTTAAAATACTAGTACTTAGGAAATAACTATGGTATAATTTACTTAAAAGGCAAATCATAATTTGGATAATGAGAATTATTCTGGACATTCATACTGTCTGTAAATATAGTGCTGAAAATATTAAATCTATCCATACCTACTGTTTTTCTTGGCATTCTGTTTTGCTTATAAACAAGAAACTACATATGTCATTAAGAAATTGGTAACCAATCGGAAAGATCACTGGTAGCAGAGTATAAATGACAGGGTAGAGAAGTGCTTTGGACTGGCCCTCAGTTCTGTGCGGCCTTGATGTTAGTGAGCCACAGCGTCAGACAGAGGGGCTGGGTAGGGCCGTCACAGGTTATGATGCAGGACTTTCCATTGCTTTCTGTCTGTGACCTGACATACTGAAGCTGCTGGTTGTGAATGCAGGTTTAATGCATTCCCAGATGATACAAGGAAGGAGAGGAAATGGACTCTGATGGCGGAGAAGGGAAGAAAGTCCCACTGCTTTGGAACTGCCTCTGAAGCAAATGGAGACTGAAGGGTTGTCAAGATTAATCAGTTTCTGTAGGTCTGACATGTTTCCAAAATTCACTGTTTTCCATTTTCCCACCAAAGTGGCCAACATATAATAGCATCAATTTAATATTTGTTGAATGAGTTAGTCTCAGTTACTGAAGATGGCCTGTAGGTCATAAGTTCTCTACTCAGTTTGTAGCTTAGCTTTGAAAATAAAGCTCTGTGATCATAGCCACGTATTCCACTTGGCAGCTGTGCCTCTTTGTCCGTTCACTTCGCCTTCCTCGGCATGTAATCCCTCATGTATGAAAGCAGAGTAACAGGGTGTAACCCATTTGTAAGCTCTCTGTAGATTAACACGAGACATTCATGCTATAGTAAAGCGTGATCCCAGATACCTAGGTGCATAAGCCAGATCTGTGGCTGCATTTACTTACATGGCCTGTTTCGATGCCCTAAGTATCATATATCTCCCTTCTTCAACTTTTGAAAAGAAAGAGATTTTTTAAAAATTTCCCTGAAGTTTTCCTTCTTTAAAAAAAAAAAAAATCTATTTGACACTGTGGCCTTAGCAGCCACATTTCTTTTTAGGTATTTCCTCGGTCCCTGTAAATGAGGACTGCACTTCTCTGCATGAGCTTTTTACAGAATGCTCATTTAAACTCCTGGGCTTTGCTGCATTTTGAGGTAGAAGACAAATTTGAAATTCACCTATGTGGAATTCTAAACTAAACAAGTACAAAACCTAAAACGCTTCCTGGTGAAAGAGACATTTCTTAAGTTTTATTAATGTACAGTTTTTTTCTGTACATGCTGCTGAACGTGGACCTAGAAAAGCTATATTTCAAACCAGATCCCGCAGTTGCGACTCAGTAATGAGGGAGAAAAATAATACCTAGTTGGTTGAAGTCGTTTTACCTCTATCCAGTTGTCCCTCTTTGTGTCTTTCCTGCCCTACACAGGGAACGCTGGCAGGAGCCATGGCTGACCGCGAGCACTGGTGACTGCCTTGGAAGTAAGTGGGAGCCTCAGGGAACTTCAGCTTTTCCAGAAACTCCTAGCTCACACAAAACCCCTGTAGAAATGCTATTATCAACTAGCTAATTTAACAGTTTTATTTTTCTCAAATTCCCAGCCTAGCTTTAAATTCCACAATTTAACCTGCCAGTGGATATAGAAGTTTATAATTTATTTCTTCTAAGTCTTGTTCTCATCCTCAAAATAGAGGATGTACATTAGGAATGATACCCCTGAGGCTTATCTGTTCATTTATTTACCTTTTCTTCCCCTGCTAATTCCAAATGCAGTCAAGCTCCCCCACCATTAGGAGAATTCAAGACTACAGGGTTATTAGTAGGGTAGTTAAACTCATGTCTGCGAAAGAGTAGGTCGCAGGGGTCTCTTTCTTGTGGTGCATCTTCACCCAAGCCTAGCTGCTAGTGTGACCTCACCAACTTGCACCACCCCTCTCAACAACTGTCTCTTTTATCAGTGACTGTAACAACCTTGGCTGCAGTTGGATGTGGACAACTGCTAACTGATGAGTGTGAATTTGACAGTACAGCTGTTGCCAGTTCTGGAACTGTCAGTGAGGACAAGAACCTGAGATAGTCTATAATTTGGAATTCACAAAACTCTCTCAGGGACCATTGCATCAAACATACACCGAGTTTTCTGACTGAGAAGACTTCAAGGTCATTTGCCTCCTACTAACTTCTTATTCTCAAAATTAGCTTTGTCATTTTTAGATAGGAATTTTGCTTCTGCTCAGATAAGTACTTTAGTACTTCTGTTTTTTTGTGTTTATAACAAGATGGGTTTAAGGAGTAATAATCAGCAAAGCTGCCGGTTCTGGGTACCGTCTATAAACTAGGCCCTGTGCTAGGCATTTCCTACAGGTGGTAATCAGAAGACAGTTTTATTTAAAAAAGGTGTTGCAGTCACTTTTCCATAATAGTATGGTCTGTTTCATCTCAGGGAAGTGTGGTTTATGTGTGATGTGATATAATTTTAATCCATAGGGCTATGTGTGCAAGAAACTTACTTTTTTTTTCTTAAAAGCACAGTTTCTATTTTGAACCTCCATTACATGTGTCATAAGAATACAATTTTACTTAATTCAGACTCTTTCCCTTTATTTTCCTAGATTGTACAGCGGTTCCTCAAATAACTTCATTTCTTTCAATGTCATTTCATTATAAAGTTGATGAGAAAAAAAATCGATTCCCAGCAAGGGCCATTGTCTGTGTGGACTTGGTATGTCCTCCCCTTGTCTGCATGGGTTTTCTCAGGGTACTCCGGTTTCTTCCCACATCCCAAAAATGTGCCTGTTAGGTGGACTGGCATGTCTGCATGGTCCCAGTCTGAGCGAGGGTGGGTGTGTGTGAGTGCACCTGCCATGGCATGGCCTCCTGCCCAGGGCTGTTCCTGCCTTCTACCCACGACTGGCTTCGGCAACTTGAAACTCTAAACTGGAATGAGAGAGTCAATAATTAGCTTCCTTATTTTTGTTCATTTGTGTTAAATGTATATGGAGCTCATATTTATTTAATTAGTGTTATTATTCAGTATTTAATTAATCATTAATCAATATTTGATATTAGAAACGTTTTAGTCTTTATTTAGATGTTTGGTGATGTTTTTGTGACCAGAACTATGCTATAGGAGCTTATTTCTTACTTATGTCAATTAGCCTGTGGTGAAATTGGTTTCATTATAAGTCCTTTTATGTTACAGTTACAGCTTCTGAGAACCTAGCCACGACATTAAATGAAGACTTACTATATATGAGTTCTGGGAGCTTTAAAAATGTCAGGGGGCAGGAGACATCTGTTTTTTTTTTTGTTTGTTTGTTTTTGTTTTTGTCCTTTTCTGTCCATGGTGGCAAGAGCTGGGATGCACTCTGGTCTCATACCTAAAATTTTTGGTAGTCCAGCCACGTAAGTTGCTATTGTAGCTCTCTGTTCTAAACCAGCACAATCCAACAGAACTTCTGCAATGTTGGAAATCATCTACATCTGCACTATCCAAATGGGTTGCCACTAGCTACATGTGGCTAGTGTTGGACTACACAGTTGTTTTAGGGTCTGTTTGGATCACTGCACTTCCAGCCATTTCTGCTCACCATTCAGCGTCTTGCAATATATTCAGTCATTTCTCCCATGACGCTCTAAATCCTTGGAAAATGGAAGGAGATCTCTAAGACAATAATAGCCTCAATACTTCCCTGTAGTGCATGAGAAGTCATTCTACTGAACTTCATGTCACTTGAGTGTTCTGGAATTCTGTGAGATTGATGCAGACTCATTTGCTTAGGTTCTCCCCTACCCCTCATGCAGACATATATTTTGCTCTTGAACCCTGGTGGCACAAGGAAATTCTGGGCTGTTTCTGTTTCATGGGTCCTGCCTGGTGTGAGGGGTAGATTGGGGGTGGAGGACATAACTGGAACAGGTTTCCTTTTCTCTACTTTTGCCTCAAAGCAGGTGCTGATCCTGTCATCCTGGTATTCATCTTGTCTCTTCTTATTTACCAATGAATGCTAACTTTTTGTCTTCTCCTCTGACACGGCTCCATTTCCCATTCCAAGAATTGCTATTTTCCTTTGTACTGAGAAGAATGGCGCTTATATGAGGATGCATTTTTCTCAATCCGTTTTAAAGATGGAGACTTTATACACTGTGGCTCAAAAGCCAAGCTTTTAAAATTCAAAACGTTGGCTTTTGAAAATCAAATGTATTTTCTCTACTTCCTATCTTTTTTATTGTGGTAAAATATGCATACTATAAGATTTACCATTTAAACCATTTTCAAATGTACAGTTCAGTAGCATTAGATATATTTACATTGTGCATTTGTCATCAACGTCTGTATCCAAAACTTTTTCATCTTCCCAAACTGAAACTCTGTACCTGTCAAACAACAATTCCTCATTCCCTCCTCCCACTACCCCCGGCCCCATCATTCTACTTTTTGTCTCTATGAATTTGACTGCTCTGGGTATCTCATATAAATGAAATCATATGATGTTTGTCCTTCTGTGTCTGGCTTATTTTACTTAGCATTATGTCCTCAAGGCTTATCCATGTTGTAGCATGATCAGCATTTCTTTCCTTTTAAGGGCTGAATAATATTCCATTGCATGCACATTATATACCACATCTTATTTATCCATTCATCCATCAATGGGCATTTGGATTACTTCCACTTTAATAATAATCCTGCTATAAACATTTGTATACAAAAACCTGTTCGAGTCACCACTTTCAATTCTTTTGAGTTTATACTCAGAATTCTCTTCTTTCTTTTAGTTAGTACATGCTGCTGACGGAGTGGTGGGAGGGTGAAAATACCTCACGGAGCATCTTGACTTATAAAAGGTTCACTATGTCATGTTATGGAAGGAGATTACTTAAAAAGAGAGTCATTTGTTCTGCATAGTAAAGTGATAAAACTTTACATTGTCCAGTTGTAGAAAGTGAGTGACGTGTGTGAATAGAGAGAATGGAGAGATGTAATAATGGTTTAACAAGAAAGAGAAGCCTCAATTACATGGCAGATGGATCAGACAATATGGGGATATAACTCATGAAATTCCCAGTGATAGGGTAATAATAATAATGATGTTATTATCATTTTTTCTCTTCCTCCTTCCTTTCCTCCCCCTGACACCTTCCCCCCTCTATTCCCCCTCCTCCTATTTTTCTTCACTAATTTGTCTGACACTGTACTTCCTTCCTCATATTAATATTAAAATTTGCCCTGGGTACCCCTTGACTGTCCATAGTACTCCACTAAACCCTAAACCCAAGAACACTAGGAAAATTGAAGGCAAGGGGTGATTTCCATTGTTGACAAAATCAGACCAATGAGAAAGGATTCACTGCCAGAACTTGTGGGAAAACAATCACAGCAAGGGCACATGTAGGGAAAACCGTAGCTCTACTTCCAGCCTTTGGAATAGTGCTGAGAATTTGGGACAATCTACTACATTAAGGTGGGCATCAAGACATTCTTGGTTATGAATAAGTGGTCTGATTAGATGACTTGGGGCCATCTAGACTTAACTATCTCAGTTACACATGCAGTTAGAACGATTTTGTGTTGTTAAATTATCCACACTTTACAAAAAAGAAAATGAGAAATAAAGGCAATAATTAATTTATCTATGTTCACAAAGCCAGAAAGTGACAGAACCATGATTCAGAACACATTTTTCTGATCTCATACTCAAAAGGTACCTTTAGAGTAACTGAAGCAGAGACATCAAATATCAGATATATTTGACAAGATTATCAAATCTTCATGTGTATATGTACTTATAGCAGGAGTATTCAGGTCAATGTGTGATTGGTTTTTTTTGTGTGTAAATATACCTTAGTACATTAAGACTCTAGAATTCTATATATGTTTTTATAGATGACGATTTACCAGAGTAATGGGTGTTTTCCCGAACGGAAGTCACCTTTCCAGAACAGAAGTCAATAGAAGGTGGGAGTCAGCAACCTAAACCCTGTGGGCCAAATCTGGCCTACCACTGTTTTTATAAATAAAGTTTTAGTGGAACACACCCTGGCTTATTTGTTTCCATACAGTCCTATGGCTGCTTTCATGCTCCGGTAGCCGAGTCGACTAGTTATGACAGAAACTCTGTGGCCCACAAAGCCTAAAATATTTACTGTCTGACCCTTTAGAGAAAAAGTTGGCCAAACCCTGGTCTAGACTGAGCTCCATTCCTGTTTTGTTTACATTTTAATTGCATATGTCAGATATTGCTTCACATGGTTCTTGGACCACTGAATTTAGCTTGTGCTGGCATGAAACACTTAAATTCCAATCTATTGGAGTGATCTGACCCTGTGGTCAAGCAAAAGCAAGGGCCCAACTACACTAGCCCTTGTCACAAAGAAGTTCTTTAATAAGTTTCTCTAAGGGCTCTTCTCACAGCCTGTAAGAAGGCAGTGATACCCTGTGACTGTGAGAGTTATTATACCATCCCAACCCTTCATATATCTCCTCGTAGGCAAAGCTGTGGCTTCTCACATGTGCGGTCACACACCCCAGAGAATGCATTCGTTCAGACATCCTGGGTCACCGTTATAGTTAGTTAGTTGGTAGCTCCTGATCACAAGAAGTAGTTTCGCCTTCAGTAGACATTATGCCTGGAAAAATAATAACAGATTTGGAAAACAGTAAGTGTCTTAGTCAGCTCTGGCTTCTATAACAAAATACCATAGATTGAGCAGCTTAACCAACAGCTATTTATTTCTCATAGTTCTGGAGGCTGGGAACCCTAAGATCAAGGTGCCAGCAGATTGTATATCTGGCAAGCACCCTCCTTCTACCTTGTAGGTGACTGTCTTCTCGTTGTATTGGCACGAAACAGAGAGAGGATTCTCAGTTGTCTCTGTCCTTATAAGGGTACTAATCCTGTCATGGGAGCTCCACCCTCATCATCTCATCTAAACCTAATCACCTTCAAAAGGCCTCACCTCCTAATCCCATCACATTGGAAGTTAGAGCTTCAACATACGAATTTGAAGGACACATACTTATCAGAATGTTGAAAAACTCCAGGGAGCTACATATGTGTGAGTGAGTGTGTGTGTATTTAAAGTGGAAGGTTCGCTTTCCACCATGTTAATAGCATACAACATGTGAATTAGAAAGCTTGGGGGGACAAGTACAAGCTTTTTAAAAAATTTTTGTAGAGACAGGGTCTCGCTATGTTGCTCAGGCTGGCTTCAAGTGATCCTCTCACCTGTGCCTTCCCAAGTGCTAGGATTACAGGCATGAGCCTCGGCACCTGGCTAGCCTGCATTTTAACGGGGGAAGATAAGATAATAAATAAATAAGCAAGAATATATAAAGTATGTCAGAAAAGGAAAAAATGAAGCAAAGAAGAGATGTAGGGTTTGTGTGTGAAAGTGGTCGATATATATTTCTATATACTTATTATCTTAATTGTTCTTGAACAATTTGAAAAATTATAATTGGTTGCTCTCCAGCTTCTGAAATCATAGATAAATCACAGATTGGTAGCTGGATTAGGTGTTACATGAAGTTCGCTCTTTTTGAAGTTAGAGTGTGTGTGTGTATCTGGTGAATCTGAGAAAGTGCCCTTTATACTATGTATCAGACTTGCCATTTCTTTGTGGTTTCATGCCACTGAATATGTGTGTGTGTTTCAGCTACTGAGGAAATTTCTCTAGATAAAAGGTTCAAATGTAATTGCCATCAAGTCATTTCTTGTCAAGTTCAAGTACAAGCTTATGTTTCATTATGAGTTCTTACAGAAATCTGAGGATTACAAGAGGTGGATAAAGATTTAAATAAAACATAACTAAAGTAGCTTTCTATACATAAAACCAATGTACATCTTGATTTGAATATGTCAAAAACAGTATAGGATCTGAGACTTAGTCTACTACTATAGATGCTGGCAGAAGATAGGAGACTCTAGGTCAGTGACAAATGACTTTATCACAGACATCTTATCGAGCATGATGAGCTTTGTGTTGTCATTGGTTCTCTTTGCTTCCCAGGTCCCACAGGGCAATGCAGAGATTGCCTCAGGTGGATACTGCCCATGTAGTGGGTTTGTCACAGCTGAGGAGTCCTGAGCTTAGAAATAGCACAGCTTTTTAAAGGAGGTTTGTTGCACACCTTCCCAACCTTTGCCTCGGAGAAAGACATTATCTGTAGTATACTAGTCAAGAAACGAATCTATCCTCTGCCCACAGGGAAACACTGTCTAATTTCTAAGGCTGTTTGTTATATAAACATCCTTGAAAAAACAGAACAAAGCTGTCAAGGCCCTTTGGTCAGAAGGGCAAAGGGCCCTTTGGTTAGAAGTGCAGAAATGTAAGACCCATGTATAAGTCTCTCTCAAATGAATATTGCATACTAAATTTTTTGTAAGTCATTTGTATTTTTTTAAATTTGTTTGCTTAAATTTGTTCACATTTGTTGGTAGATTTAGAAAAAAATGCTGGCTAAAGTTTCTCTGTTAACATGTGCACAGCACAATGTAATGACTGGTATTATTTTATTTTTACTGTTAAGTTTCTTTAAATTTCCTCTGATTATTATTTGGAATTTTGTGGATGACATGTTCAATAACAGGTTAGGATAGGAAAATACAAGGCAAATACATTAGGGCTAAATTTTAGATTCAGTTTAGGTCCAGAGTCAGTAGCAGAGATTTCATATTTGTGTAAATAATTAGGAATTTCTTAAAATTTAATTTCTCCTTTAACAAAGAAGCAATTTCCCCGAGAGTCACCCATTGAAGTTCATTTAAAATTTAGAATCTAGATTTTAGTGGTGAGAGAATTGGAGAGGAAAAGCTAGGATGGGAAGAGACAACTGAACCTCTTGGAGACCATACATTCTTCAAACACCACTTTGAAATTTACTTGGCATCTATGGTTTGGTGTTGGTGCTCTCACAGGTCAGTTACCCAAGTAGTTCGTATGGTGTTTCGGAGCAGTGGCTCTGGAGCTAGATTGCCTGCGCTGGAATCCTGTCCCAGCTGCCCTACTAGCTTTGTAGTTTGGGCCAAGTCACTTAAGTTTATTGTGCCTCAATTTCCTCAGCTACGTAAAGGGCACAGTCATGAATGATAACTTGTCAGATTGTTATGATGATTAAATTAGTTAATATATATTAAGCACTGTGAACAGAGCCAGGCACATGGTGAACACTCAATACATTTTAGCTATTAGAGATCATTTAATTGTTTATGGGTTTTCATTTTGGTTTTGTTTTAGAAAACAATACCATTTTCTGAAACTATTCTGTTCTACAAGGACAGGAACTGAGTCTGGCTTGCTGTTCACCATTATATTTTTAGGCAACCACAATTTCACATACCAAGTAGATGCTTGATAAATATTTACTAAATAGGCTACTAAAGAAATATTTCTTTCTGTGATTTTGTTCTGTGCATATATGTATGTGTCTATGTGTTTATATTTGCATAAAGATCAGCCTTGACTTTTAGGGAAGTGCCTCTTGCACAATTAGACTTGAACCATAAAACCATGGTTTGCTGCCATTAAAATTATAACTTAATTGATACAAGTTACCATGATATGTATGAATAAATTAATTTTCTTGAGTCACATTTTAAATTATATTTCTTCTAAGTGACAGTTTTTCTTTTCCATAAAATGAAAATCTAAAAGAAAAATATTGTAATCCAAGAAAAGAGTAAGCCTTAAATCATAGAATATACTGAAGGAAAATATCAGGTTTAAGAACATTGATTTATTTCTATGTAATTTAAATAGCTGGATATTTGTATATGTAAGAACATATTGCAACAACAGAACATACGTGCAATTTACCTGAAATGTTATTATGTAACATTATGTAGTTGAAAAAGGTAGAAGAATGTTACTTAGCCTTTATGTCCTTTTAAGCTAAGTGTATCAAATATTCACCTTCTTATTGACTGGAAAAAGAATTAGATATTGATAAGTACTTTTCAAATTAAACACTAAAAATATTTTAAATGTTTTTTAAAAATAACAGACGTGTAGCACACAATGCTATTTAGAGCTTGAGCATCTTGGATTCCCTTTATGATAAATTTTATGGTTTATTTTCATTATGAAAAAAAAAAGCCATCTTTTTCTTTCATTTGCTCTATTTAGCCACAGATGCTCTGGTTCAAAACATTTAAAAAAGACATTATTAAAGCATAAGATCATAGATTTATTAAGTTTATCAATATGTTATAAATAATGCAATATATATATTATGGAAAGGTTGGAGTTAGAAAAAATATACCGTTTTATACTTGATTATAATTTTCTCATTTACTAGAATTATTAAAAGAATACAATGCAAAAACTTCCACTTTCAGAATCTTAATTGATTTATTGATTATATAAATAAGATACAATTTGATGTTTCCTCTGTGAAGTCAGGACAATCCACAACCAATATTCAGAATGGCCTAAAAATAGTTATTGGGGTATTTGTAATTCTGTAATAATAATAATCTATTCATGATTTATCCAGATACAATAGCTGAATACCAGTAAGTGTATTAAAGTTTTTTTTTTCTGTCCCACCTCTTTACTCTTTGTTTCTTGTTTTATTTTGCTTTACTGTTAGTTTTGTTGTTTTGTTTGTATAGTTGTTTATGTAGTTGTTAGTATAATTGTATAGTTGTTTTGTTCTTCCACATTTTATATATACCCCAATTTGAAGATCCATCATTTGGACTTACATAATCATTTGGCTTTGTATAATGCAATTGCTATAGCCAGCTGTCATTTGAGGTAATTGAATAATCATGAATACCAGAATAAAATAAAAACTGTTCTACCTCTAACAATTTAATTTTGCTCTCATATTATAAAGGACCAAAAATAAGTGTGTTTATATGTATTCCTTTTCTTTCTCTTTGACTACCACGTTATGATAGCTAAAAAAAAACAAAAAAAAAATGGCAATTTTTCTGTTAAATTTCTCTAGAATATAGTGCATTTAAGATTTGTGTGCATGTTTCAATTTCAATTAAGTTAAAAATATTCCATTCTAATAGCATCACAGATTGGTTCAATATAAATGTATAAGAATAACGTTCCTATAAATGAATTCATCAAATAAATAAATAGATATAATGAACATGTCTCATGTTATTCGTATTACAATATTTCACTAAGAGACATGAAAAAATAATTTCTCAGGACTTCACATTGCTTGATGACAATGTAACTTGATTTCAATTTTCATGTGAAATAATGGTTTCTATTTTGTTTTCCCAAATTTTGTCACATCCAATCCAGCTGAGATGATGTATCCTCCACCGCAAATTAGGGAGAAGCAACAGTTCATGTCAACTGAATCTGAAAATAGATTTGTTATGTCTCCTTTCTCTGCTTTCCTTCATTAAAGAATACACTCCGTGGGTCCAATTCATATCGCACGTTATTGTTCAATCTCCCAGAGCAAAATGCTATTATATTGCCTTTTTTCCCTCTTAACTATGTTCTTTTGGAAATTAACTTAATGCGTTTCATGCAAAATTGTTTTGAATTGACAAAAATCAGCATGAGAAGTAAGTAAAAATTTAATATATTTCCCAAGGGTTTAAACTAATGGTATAAACTCAGTAAATGAACAAATTAGGAAAACCAGTCTTTAATTGGTCATTTTTAGTTAAAACTTACCAGTTTTCATTACCTTACTAATATGCCCTGCCTCCTTTCCAATACTGTTTTTCTATTTGGTTTTTACCAAAATCTGACATTATTTTATAAATGTGTTTGTTTAGTATCCACCTCTCCACCACTAGATATAGGCTCTTTGAGGGTAGGACTGTTATAATTTTCCCTATGTTTCAATTGACTGTTTCTCCCACCACTGGAGTATAATCTCTGTGACAGTGGGGATTGTTCTGTTTTAGTCATCACAATGTCACCAGTGCCTAGAATAGTGCCTGGTACATATTCAGAATTTAATAAATGTTGGTTAAATGAGGGAAGTCTCTGTGGGACATCCATAACTAGACCTACACATGCTATCAATACACTTATATAAGTTTGGATTTTAAATAAACTTCAAATCAATAAGCATCCGCTTCTGGGAATATGAAGGCTTTAAGGAAAGGCTTTTGTTTCCAGGACCATGATGAGATTATATACTTAAAAACTTTATCCTAATGCTCACCAGGAGCACTTGCTTATTCTAGACCCAAGTTCTGGCATCAGGAAGCTTCTTCTCTCCATCTCAAATTCTGACTTAGTTTTAAAAAGAGGCCGGGCGCGGTGGCTCACGCCTGTAATCCTAGCACTCTGGGAGGCCGAGGTGGGCGGATCATCCTGAGCTTAGGAGTTCGAGACCAGCCTGAGCAAGAGTGAGACCCCGTCTCTACCAAAAATAGAAAGAAATTAATCGGACAGCTAAAAATATATATAGAAAAAATTAGCCGGGCATGGTGGCGCATGCCTGTAGTCCCGGCTACTCGGGAGGCTGAGACAGTAGGATTGCTCAAGCCCAGGAGTACGAGGTTGCTGTGAGCTAGGCTGATGCCACGGCACTCGCCCCAGGCAAGAGAGTGAGACTCTGTCTCAAAATAAATAAATAAATAAATAAATAAAAAACAAATAAAAAGAAAGCTGCAAATTCAGAGATTTTGGGAGCTGGAAATGCCTTTCATGTCCAGCTTTATAATTGAAGAAACTGAGGCTCAGAAATGTTTTTAGATTGCACAAGTCACCATAAGCAAAGATATATGCAATTATCCACTCTTTTTTTTTTAAATGGGCAAGAGGACAGACTAGTGGCAGCAAAAAGAGAAGAAAATCTTATTGATGATAATCTACTTGGTATTATATTAAAGATGATATTTCTTCCAAAGAGAGGGATTTTTAAAAAAAATATTTTTTTGCTTGGTTCCAAATGCATCAACTTCCTATCTATAACAATGCTAGGGCAAGGAGAGAGGGTGATAAGAGGTGAGTTTGCTGTCCTGATCTTATTGAATATAGGAACTTCCAGGAATATGTTTTGGAACTACTGATTGCCATAAGGTACCTGTCTAGGAGGGGTAGGAGAGAGCTTTGGATCCATGCAACCAAGTCTGCAAGGAGGCAGGTGAGGATGCAGGTGCTACTGCTGCCCATCTTCCACTGGAGTCCAGCAGGGAAAAGAAAATTGTTACCAGGAAATTTCTATTCAGTGTTTTCAAGGGAGTGTGTATGTGGGATATAATGTCACACTGACACACCTCACCTTCCCTGCAACCCCAAACACAGGCTCACACATGGTGAGGTTGCTTATCCTTGGTACAAACCATTGAATATACATATCCTTTTAGAACATTCCTTTATCTGAGTAAAAATATTGTTCCCTGGAATCTATTTATTAAACTCTGAAACTTGATAGATTATTTGGATTTTTTACTGTATCTTCACCACTTACTAGTTATGTGGACATGGGCAATTACTTCATCTCTCAAATTCTGTCTTACCTCATCTTTAAAATAGAGACATCAACGGTACCTACCTTACAGGGTGTGTTAGAGCATTAAAACCCTAATATCATGATTAGCACATAATGTATGGTCAATATATATTAGCGACATCCAAACTCAAACTTTGGGTTTTTTTTTTTTTTCTTTTAGCCCCATGTCCCTATTTTATAGATGAGCAAAGTGAGGCTCAGAAAGATAAAGTGACTTGCCTATGTGTACATAGTGTGTTAGTGACACTGAGTTATGGGTGGTGTTTCAGAAGTGCAGTTACACTTTTGAAAATAAAGGTTGGGGATTTAGACAATGCTGATTTTGAATGCTGGTTCCACCATTTACTAGCTAAATAATTATGAGAAAACTGCTTAACTTTTAAAATCTTCACTTTTCTCTGTGTCAGATAGTTATGATATTAATAAAATCTGCTTCCTAGGATGATTGGGAGCATACGGTAAGGAAGAATATACAGAGGGACACTTTGTCCATGAGTGCTCCCAGAGAAAATACAGTAAATATGGTGAATATTTAATCACATCCTTGCAACAAATATTGTGATAGGTTTCTTCATCCTTATTTGACAGAGACTAGTGAAATGCTGTCAGAATACAATCCCATTAAAGTAATTCTAGGGTCAACCAATACAGTACATTCCAGTTTTGCATATTTCTGCTTACTCCATGAGTAGACATTAAAAAAACTAGAAAAATCCTGATATGTATTGCATCGTAGATTCCCCTCTCTGGTAAATAGTAGAAACCAGTTGCATATGGAGCTTAAAAGGGTAGCCCTGTGGGAGGCATCCCATCTTTTGGTGGAATTTGAGGTCACCTTTCCTGGAAGGAAGCCTGAGAAAATACTGGGCATAGATTTAAAAAAGAAAGAAGGAAAGAAACTCTACATGGGCAGACAGGAGTATGTGCCTGATTAAGCAGTCATTGACAGCTGTTCCCATGACTTGGGCAAGCGATTGTTTTTCATGTCTTTTATTGCTTTCATTTTCAAAGTGAACAAGGGTACATGGAATATAGAACTTGTATATGTTTTTATTTTTTCTTCTGTTTTAAGAATGAACTGTATTACCTAGTAATAGACAAATAGACCTGGAGAAAAACAGAGGGAAATTAGAAGTAGATTTTTATGGGGTGTTGTGTGGGGAGGACCAGCTTCTGCAAGCCCCAACCTCCAGCCAGAGTTCTAGGCAGGCATGACCAGAAGAGGCCTGATGAAGAATACTTTTTTTGGCTTTCCTGCCCACAATACATGACTCTGACACCCTGCAACTTTTAGTAAGTCTCCAGGAAAAGAGCAGGATGCAGCTCCCCACAATGGCAGACTCACTCAGCCCAGAGCTGACTAGGAACAGACCACAATGAAAAAAAGGCTTTAGTCTTACTCTCTGCATTGTAGCCAACCAAACCTTACTGAGTATCCGTTAATCGTAATGTATAGGGCTGGTTGTCAGGGGGGATTTTCTTTTTAAAACAAGTTGTTGGTCCTGCCCTTAATAGACATTTCCCAGGCAAAATATGAGTGGGAAGGTACATGGAGTCATAAAATCATGGCGTTGAAAGGATATTATAGGTCATATTTGAGGAGACATATGTATATATTATTTTAGTAGGGTCTCTGGTGCCTAAGTATCATGGAAATTTAGCTATTATTTTCATTATTTTTAGTATTTCTACTCCTACTTTTGCTTATGTGTTGGAATCACCTGGGGTGCTTGTAACAATTCAGATTCCATGGCTTGTCTCCAAACTTACTAAGTCAGAATTTTATAAGTTCTAGGGAATCTGTTTTAGGAACAAGATTCTAGTTTATTCCAGTATTGGCTGCCAGACACAAAGCCACAAATGGGAACTTAGCAACCATTGACAAATTCACCTGCCTTTTTTAGAAGGGAGTAAATCAAGACTTAGGAAGTTAAGTGAAAACCTGTTTTCTTCTTATTTTATTGACTTTTTTCTTTTATCCAGATTGCTCATATAAATTATCTCAAATCCTTTTTCTCCAAGAGCACCCTTTAGGAAATGAATAAAAATGACTTGCCTAGGGTGGCACAGGCAGTTAGTGGCAGACTCGGGAATAAATCCTCCTTTTTTTTCCACTGCCAGTTAATGTTTGCTTTGTTGGACCCCACAGCTTTTCTCAGTTAATGCCGCTTGCCCGAAAAGCAGGGTTGTTGCTTGTGAGCAATTAAATTGAATCCCATCTGACAATGAAATGCCACCTTAAAGCCCATGGTGTCAGAGGGAAGCATTTTTGCAGTAGCCTTTCGCTTAATTCCACCTTCAGGTTTCCTAAAGGCATTACCACCCTACGTGCTTTTCAAATGTCTAAAAACCAGGAACCAGTCGTTAAATAGAACTTTGTCCACAGTGTTGGTGCAGAATGGGAAAAGCGCTAGGTGATGGGAATAGTAAAATCATTCGGGCATTACTCAATTCCGTCTTGCAAATCTCAGACAAAAAGATTATTAATATATTTGCAAAAAAAGCACTTGCCATTTTTTGTCTGCTCTGCTTGTCTGCACAGCAAAATTTAAAATAAACTCTAGATCAGATTATATTTGTGGTATATATCAAAATCTACCAATATTGTTGCTTGATTCAAAGGCAGTTGTATGACCAGCAGACCTGTTTCCTCATAAGTGACTCAGACAATGATACTTTAATAGAAAATTTCTCTTGGCCCCAGTACAGTAGATAATTCCTGGGTGATGCTTAATCTAGTTGCACACACTTTGATGTACCATTTCATGGGAAAATCATGTCTGCCTAGTACTATTGTACATTGCCTAAGGCAACTGTCTTTAAACTTTTTTGCATTTTGGTTTTCCTCTATTTCTATTCTGTTATTTGTGATAACCCAGATTTACACAGAATAAATGTCCCAATAAACAAAAAAAGGAGTATAGAATTTTGGGAATGGAAATGGGGATGGATGGTGAGAAATAGATACTTGATCTAATTAACAGACCTGATTTTTCACAGCATCATTTTTGCATTGTAAACTTTCATCCTTCCTCATGAAAAATGACATACTGATTAAAGGGCCATTCTTAAAAAGGTCCTGGACTCAGTGTCAATTGAGACATGTGGCGGCCTCAGAGTGCAGAGGCTGGGCCAAGCGTCCTCACTAGTTGTCCCAGAGCACAGTAGCTCCTAGACTTGGCCTTCACAAACCAGTAGTAATCTCTCCCTCCCTCTCTTTCTCTGTGTCCCTCTCTGTCTCTCCCTCCCCCCCTTTCTCTCTCTCTCTCTCTCTCTCTCTCTCTCTCTCTCACACACACACACACACACACACACACACACACGTCTTTTTGAACTAGCATAAATTTGCTAGTATTTAATTTTACCAAGTAAGGACATTAAAACAAACAGCCTAGCATATACTATTAACATCATGTCATGTCAAAAAGATATTTTTAATACCAAAAGACATAACCTTGGGGGCAGGGGGAAAATGATAATACTGAATTCTAGTTATTTAATTTTATGGGGGAAAAATCCTTCCTAAACAGTCCACAATTGTTTTTACTGTGAAACACTGAAAATCTCACACTGATAGGCACCAAATCCCTAATTAACAATTGTTTTTTTCTTTCCCCTCCCTAAGCCCTTCAATAGTCAGCTCTTTTCTACGGGCCTATCAGGACCACATGTATGTGCATCGAGACAATGAATAGCCCACCAGCCTTGGCCCCTGGCTCCGAGGTCCATTCAGATCGCTGCCTACTTATAAATTCTAACATACTTATCTGCTTCTCTATCCCCCTGATTCTCTCCTTCTATTCTGCTTCCAAATATTAGTCTTAGATTTTCTTGCATTTGCACCCATTTTGGACTCACTTTTCAGGTTCCTTCTTGACAGTTCCCAACACATTCAGACACTTCAACCAAAGATGACAGGCTCCTACTGAGCTTTCCCTTCAGGGGAGGAAGTACCTGCAGTGGCCAAGGTCACCACACTGTAGTGGTGGCAATAAAGCTCCTCAGTGCTTTACCCTGCCATAGCCCCTGGGGATCTCTACGATAAATCAGATGGGAACATCCTGCAGGGAACAAAAGGGAATGTTACAGATCAGAACCAGGTCTTACCTCAAGATTGCCATTTTATCAACTATAATGAATAAGCCATTTTATTGCTTAAATTCAGTAACTGTCACTTTTCCTATCTGTGTTCTGTGTTTCCTTTATGGGTACTTTTTGTGAAGATTGTGATAACATATACAGCATAGTTCCTGGCACAGTGGCAACTCTGAGTCCATGTTAATTTCTTTTCTTCTTTCTCAGCCTGTCATGTTTTAACCCAGAGGGCACATATGTGGGGTATTTGGATAGATTAGTTCTGTGGTCTCTGCCTCCGACATATCTTGGACCAGTAGTTTACAAACTCTACAATCCTCATAGCGTTGGGTGTAGAGCAAGAGCTCTGAACTACGTAGATGTAGGGTTGAATCCTACATATGTGACCCTGGGCAATTTACTTAACCTCCTTGAACTTTAGTTTGTCATCTGTAAAATGGGAATTGTATTATTTATCTCATAGAGAAGTTCTGAAAATTAAATAAAGATTAAATGTGAAAAGTACCTGACCAATAATAAGATTTAAATAAAATTGTAGCTTTAATAAATGTGAAAGAGAGAGTTTGAATGATAACCTCAAATTGCTTTGAATGCCTTGGCAGCACTGTCTAATAGAACTTTCTGTGATGACGAAAGTGTTCTATTTCTGTCCAATGTGGTAGTTACTCACAATGTGCTACTGTTGAACACATGAAATATAGAATTGAATTTTTAGTCTTAATTAATTTAAATTTAAGCAGTCACATTTAACTATGTTCAAGGTATTAGCACAGGAATAGAAGCCGTAGGACTGTTTTTGTGCCTCAGTCCCTCAGTCATCAAAATGGACAAAATGAGTTCTTAATACTTTGCTAAAAATATTAAAGACTAAATTTGTGACTTAGACAAAACCATCTCCTGATGTAAGCAAGTAACATTATTCTCTTGAATTGTTCATATTTTTTAATGAATATGTGTGTGTTTCTATAGGAACCAGTGAAAGAGTAGAGAAATGCTGCTAAGTATTCTTGTTTAAGAGAATTGGATTCAGACAAAGATTTGGTGAATGATTTTGTCTCAGAAGGTCTGAAAGCTTTAGCACAGCTGGTTTAGAAACTTTCCATTTGAGTGTACCCTACAGAATTCTCATGCAGTCCTTCCTGGTTGTTCCTCCACTGGATCATTTCACACTGATTGTCAATGAGAAGAGCAAACGCATGTAAAATGCCTGCATCTGAAAGAATATGAACCTTGGGAAGACTTAGAAAGTCCCTTGCCTTAAATTTGGAATCATTAGGAAATGTTTACTTTGCATCTTATTTATAAAGCTAATTAGATGATATCTTTAGTACTTTATTTGACTATTGGGATCTGCCATCAAAATACTTTTGAGTATTTTCTCAAAATCAATTTGTATCTATCTTACTACATTATAACTAGCTTATTTATCATTAAAACTGGTTCAAAGAAAATATTTGAGAGATAAGCATGAGGTATATTATTAATATATTTATGCAAGAAAGGATGCTTACAATATTCAATTTTTATGGAATCTTTATCCTTCTTTTTAAAGCCTACATGTTTGGGGATGGGAATAAGGTGGGTTTGGCAAGTCACTAAGGAGAAGCAAACTTTTACCTCTACTCTTTAACAGATTCAGACTTGGCTTTAACTTGGAAATAGGAAAACGTTTAGCAGCTGCAGTGTGACTTGAGTTGAAATAAGATGTTCTTTCCTCACCTTCCAGGATTTAGATTGCAAATGACTCATGGTTTTCCTGGAACACTAAGCCTGCCTGATGCTTGAGTTGAGTCTTCTGAGTTTGGTGAGGTGAGAGCTGGGAGTGATGGTTTCCTTCTTGAGTTCTGGGTAGGGACTCAAGTTTTCTCTGTGAAGTTGTGAAGCCAGCAGTTTCCCAACTGCCTGGATTTCCACCAATCCAGTTCTTGCCAGTAGTCATTATAAGTAAGGCCCTAGTGTTTCATTATTTTCCAGATTTCTGTTGTTTTAAAAGAAACTAAATCTTTCCCAGTTCAGGTAACATATCTTTTTCATCTTTTATATTTAATCTGTCTGACTGGAATAGCATTATTATTTTTATTACAGTGCTTTATAAAAAAAAGAATTACTTTTTTAATGTCAATATTTAATGTTAGACTAATTGTATAGGTCATCCCAGAAAGCAGACACATGACAGGATGGTCCTCTGTGCAGGGGAAAGCTGGGTTCTGTACTAGGATTTGCGGCCAACCTGGGAAGCTCCAAGGGCAGAACAAACTGTAATTTCCAACACTGTGTTGTGACGGCAATCAAGAGCACTTTTATGAATAGAGGCATCTCCTAAAATAGTGCCGTTGGTTTCCATAAATTAAATGATGTTGATTGGTTGCATGTGAAATGGGAATAAGATGCTGAATTGAATAATTTTAACATTTTCTTCAGTGTATCTGGTTCGATCTTGACTGGATATATGGTTCAAGCCATTTATGTCTCTGACAAAGCAAACAAACAAGCTGCCATAAGTCACCTTAAAGCCATTCCATTGGTTTCTCAATACACCCTGATTATTTTAATGTATTTCTGCTTTTCACTTCAAACCGATTGACATGCATAATTCTGTACTAATTTTTGTCAAAGTATCCTTGCTTTACTTTTGCAAGACAGAGAATCTTCAGCTCAAATAGTCACAAGAAACTGGGGAGAAATGATTTAAAATCATTTTCATTGGGCTATGTGGTTTGAAAAGAGGCAAAGCAAAACTACTGTGGTACCTGCAACCATACCATATATTGTAGTGTATTTTAGGGATCGTGTACAAAGTCATGGATTTTTTCCCCTGAGATTTATTATTTATTAATGTACAATACATGTGTTATTAATGCAAAACATCATTTTATGATCTATGATAAAATAATAGGAAATTGTATTTATTAAACATATTCTGTGTTCTAGATACTATTCATAAACGCTTGACCTACATTATCTCTTTGGATCTATAGAATAACCCAGCAAGGCAGGTGCTGTGTTGTCTTTATATGCAGATGAGGAAACTAAGAGCTAAGATCGCACAGCCAGTAAGATCAGAGCTCTAACATGAATGAGGGCGGTGTAAAATCTGAGCCCCTATGCTCAAACACTTTATATTGCCTCTAACTGTGTAAACTGGTAGTTCTTCTACTTGAGAAAATTGTTTTATCATTACTTCGTTTCAGTGACAAGTTGGAAAAGAAAGGCTAATAAGCATTTTCTTTTCCATTTGGGGTCAAGCTATATAAAATTATGATTCCCCTTTACCATTATATTTTGCTTGCAGCATCCACATAAATCATTTGGAAAGAACAGTTGAATTAGTTTAGACATGCGAATCTTAGCTAAAGTGAGCTTAGGTTATAGAAGTATTATAGCCATGATCAAATAAAGTAAGGATTAAGCAAACTGTATTTATTTTAGTTTAAAATAATATATTTATTATATTATTTTAAATAAAGCTATATTTATTTTATTTTAAAAACCTAAATAATAATCATGACCAACCAAGAGAAATTAAAAATAAGACTCCTTGACCTATATAGATGGAATGAATTCAACTCAGAGAATTAATTTACATATATGAACACTTTCTTGTCTATAATCTCACTTGAAGCTTTTAACATCCTTATGCCTCCTTAGGAGGAAGGAAGGTCAGGTACTATTATTATCTCCTTTTGATGGATGAAAATCTAACTTTCAGGATTCCTTTCCTAGTAAGTGGCAAAACTATAATTTAAACCTTGATCTTTTCACTCAAAATTTAGACCTTAATTTATTCCACCATTTGCCTTCTTAAAGCATTAGCCTTTCGTATGCTTTGAAAGATTCAGTATGCATCTAACTGAAAAAAGCAAACCCTGCACATCTGGGAAGTTTACAAACAAATTATCTCCTTAGATTAAGTGTTAATTATTTGTGTCAGGGCAAATTTGGGATATTGAAATTTTGAGAGCTGTTGCTCCTTATTTTCATTTCAAAGTATTATTATTTTTCAATACCTTTCCCCTTAATCACTTTTTCCTATTAAAATAGATTCATCTTTTATCTATGCTAAGATCTAAGTGAGATTTTTATGACATCAGAGTCTCAATTTGGGAGTAATAAAAAATGAGTGGAAGCTCATGGTGCCTACTAGAAAATAAACTCACTCTTTATTAGCAAATTGAGTCTCTTCTGGACTATAAAGTGACAAAGCACATGTTCCTGGCTAAAGAAATAAAAGCAAAAGAAAAATACAAAAAAAAATTTTAAATCCAGAAGAGTAATACATTTTCTGTGGTATATACTAAGTTCCAAAGAAAACACACACACACACACACACACACAGTGGTAATGGGTTGGAAGGGGTATGTCAAATTAATACAAGAACAAAAGACATAACATTAGTAATCAAACTGGAACTTTATGTGATGAGAGCAGCGAATCTGCTTGAGTATCTCGGAAGATAACGCATTACATTCGCTTTTCCTTGGTAGCTAATTTAACTCTCCCGCTTTACAGCTCACACGCCTCTGTCATTGCATTATTAGCTGAAGTCAACATTTCCTTCCTACAGAAAGGTCATCCTTAGTGGTGATCATTTGCTGCTGTGTAAAACAAACAACATTCTCTCTCTCACTCTCACACATTCTCTCTCTCTCTCTCTCTCTCTCTCTCTCTCTCTCTCTCTCTCTCTCTCACACACACACACACACACACACACACACACACGGCAATTTCTTGCTCACTGCCTTGTCCACACCCTGCATTTCCATCCCTGGTAGCTACTGCTATGGCCCGCCTTTAATGATTGTACTTAAGCTTTACCATAGCCAGTACTAAGGTAAGTTTTATTTTTTCCTCGCCACAAACTATTCTTTACAGAATAATGTTAATTAGTAAGTGATAGATATAAAGATTGCCAGCGACAGCCCATTAATTCCATTTACTTTAATAGGACTTAGAACTTAGCTTGCAGTACAGCTGTATGCAGACTGGATTATAAATGTAATTTTTTGCATCATTAACTTCCCTGATTAATCTTAGACAGCAAATGCATAATTATCAAGGGAAAAAGAAGCCACCCAGTATTTGCAGCTCAGAGTCCAGCTTTAAAAGTTGTGCTTTTGCAGCCTTTTTATTAACATCACTGTAAGTAGTACAGGTTTTTAAAAGGAAACAATTGCTTCCCATTGCTTAATGGTTAACTGGGTATTAACTACTTCAGAAAATAAATGTGTATGTATGTGTGTGCATGTGCCTATGCACATGGCACAACACACAGGCAATAGCCTTGCTTACCTACAGTGTTTGATACGTGATGAGTTCACTTACAGTGGATTTGCATAGTAATAGCACACCATTAGCAGTTTGCATATGTAGCTTTTCATTTGGGGGCTCAGAGCTCCTTGCCAGTTCTGCCTCTTGACACTGTTGTGGAAAATGCCCCTTATGGAAACATTTCAGGGTGAAAAGTACAGGCAAGCATTGTATCACAGCCACCCATACTCCTGTGGGGTGTATGACACAGGATTCAGCATATCAGGCAAAACCGAAACACAGAATCAAATAGGCTATAGGCATTCAAATGAGAAAACCAGTGGGCTGAGATTGAAATGCTTTTCTTGTCAATCAGTGCTACCTGAAGCTAAAAGGGTAAACCAAGGTGCTAAAAGAAAAATGCTCTGGCACAGGATCCCTGGCTGTATGCAATGGCTGCTTTGAAGGAAAGTAATCCCTGGCTTGTTAGTATAAAATGTCACTTTATTAGCATAAAGCTTCCTGCTAAAGAAGATGGAAAAATCTCACCCCAATCTAGTGCCTATTCATTGAAAAGAGCTAGGGGGAGAGAGAGAGGCTTTTAAAAATTGGCAAAAGGAGGATTCCTCCATAATGAGCTATGATAATTCATTTGAGAAATGATCAGCCCCGTTTTAGCCATCCTTCCTCTATTGTAGACACAATAGGGAGATGTAGTACTAGACCCATTCTGGACTCAGCATAAAATACAAAGTAAACAGATTTCTGACTGCTTTTGTTTTCAAGCATAAACTTCCCTATGCTGTATTTCTGGTTTCCTTTTAGTTACTTTCTAAAATAACTTTCCCTTACACTGAAATATGTACAAATGTTTTGCTGATAGGCCCTTAGACACTTGCAATGCGAATTCTGGTCGTCTTTCAATCTAGTTACACACACCTTTGCATTTCATTTGTTCATAGTCATTGAAGAGTTATGCCTGGTTGAAACCCAAATCAGGGGACTATGTCCCTACACATGAAGTACCCACCTCCCCTGTCCTTTCCCAGGCACAGCATGGACAAATTATTAGTGATTATAATTATTAGAGTTCTGAAAATCTCTTTATTTGATGCAGTGTCCAGAATCACTTCAGCAGTTGGGTCCAGAATATAGTGGGGTCTTCCCCCTCAGTAGTCCCTCATCAGGCCAGGGCTGAGAACACAAAAGCGGCTACAGATTTTGCAACCCTTTACCGCCATTCCCTGGATAGACAAAGACTTGTTCTTTTCAAGAAGTTTTTTTAATGGATTAGAGTCCCTATTTTATAACATTGTTAGTGGTAAACAGGAGAATAATGTAATCATCAGATTTTTGTTTTTTCATTGTTGTTTTGGCTGGGTAATGGGATATGAATTTAGAAAGGAAAGAATACAGGCATACCTGGTTGGACCTACATAGGCACATACTTGTACTTACATACATAGACACACATGTATGCACACATAAAGGAAGTGGCCTAAGAAAGATAAGTTTAAATTTCAAACCTCCTCTACTATATTGCTTTATGTTGGGTAGAATTTTGTTCTTTATCTGATAGACTTTTTTCCTTAGTTAAGATTCTCATCCTTGCCAGCATTTCCCAATATATACTTAAAGCACCAAACGCATATTATTTCTGTGATTTTATGTTTTCAAAAATATATTTTTCACTTATTTACTATGCAGTCACAGGGATATAAAGATGATTCAGACCACAGTTCATTCTGAACAGGGTACTATATGAGTTTTCTAGGAATGCTGCAAGAAATTACCATACAGTGGGTGGCTAAAAACAGCAGAAACTTATTCTGTCACAGTTTCGGAGGCCAGAAGTCCGAAATCAGGTACCAGCAAGGTTGGTTACTTCTGAAGGCTTAATAGAAGAATCCTTTTTTGCCTCTTCCTGGCTTCCTCTGGTTCCTGGAAATCCTTGGCATTCCTTTGCTTGTAGCCTCATCGCTCCATACCTGCCTCCATCCTCACATGGCCTTCTCCTCTGTGTCCGTGCGTGAAATCTCCCTCTGCCTCTGTCTTATGAGTACACTGATGATGGCATTTAGGGTCCCCTAGGATAATCTCTTCATCTTAAGATCCTTAACTTGGTTATCACAATGACTCATTTTCAAAAAAGGTAACATTTACTCTCTTTCTATATAAAGTAATATTCATGGGTTTCTAGGATTAGGGCATGAACATATCTTTTTTTTTTTTTTTTTTTTTTTTTTTTTGAGGTGGGGAAGGACACCATTCAACCCACTACGTGGGAGGAAAGAAATAATTGTGCCAGGAATATAGCCTACGGTTCACCATGAGAGATGTGTCATTTGTTAATTCAGAACTAAAATCCCACAAATGGAGAGCTGCAAGAGACATTATGGATTTTTTTTTTTAGCCACTAAAAGCTTTTAAGTGACTTTCCTGACTGCACACAACTTCTTAAAGGTGCAGGGAGGAGAGAAGGCCAGTTACCTGATCCCTGGTCCACTGTTCTTTTCCTTCTGTCACACTACCTCTCTCAAAAATCTTGCCCAGGGCACTAGAGCTAAGTGCTTTATAAAAGAGGTTGATAGAAATCAGAGCACACATCAGTGCTAGAAAGAACCTTAGCAGTATAATGGAGTGGTTAAGAGCATTTACTCCTGGGTCGAATCTTCTTCTCACTCACTTGCTTGACATTGGGTATGATTCTTAACTTCACCATGCCTTGGGTTTCTACATCCGTGTGGCAGAGATTATTAAAATTACCTTCTCTTGGGGTTGTTCTGAGGATGAAGTAACTAATACCTGTAAAGCATTGGGAAGTGTCTGCTACAGGAGCAGTCGGTGACGTTAGCCATCATTGGCAACATCTAGCCCAAATACCTTGTTTTACAGATGCGCAAAGGAGGTCCTGAGCGGGGTGACTCCCTCAGGGTCACACAGCTGGTTAATAACAGAACTGGGATTCAACCCCAGCTCTCTTGCACCTAGTACAATTCTTTGTATCCAGCAGCCACATTTCATCCTGAATTCTTGCGAGGAGAATTTTGGCATGAACAACTTAGGTTATTTTGAACACATGAGAGTTGAGACTCTTTGCTATAAATTTTATTAAATGTAAGCTTAGAAATGAAAATTTAGTATCCTTAGTGGCTAGAAAGCCAGAATTCTCTATTACTTAACACGTTAAAGCTTGTAAATGTAGAAATTGTTATTGATGTCACAGGTTTAAAGGACAGAGGAGATTGCTGAAATTTGGGCTATGGCAATGAAGAAAAATATCAGGTTTGTGTATTTTAAGATACACGGTAGGGGCAAAATCAATAGACAGATGTGGTATCTTCTAACGTTCTTGAGGCCTTTCAAAAAATAATCAGGGAAGAGGAAGTAATAATTTGGATTGTTGCCGCTATGAAGAACTCTATTATAGATTCGTAAGTGACGACAGCGTACACTTTTCTTTTTGTAGTTCCAGCTTCAATGTGACCTGTGTTAGTAATGTCCATCTTATTTATCAAAAGCACACAAACATCATGGAAAGTATTTTGTCCTGTGCGTTTAAACACCATATACTGTAGTTAATGAATGCTATTTCCAGAGTTGTTCAGTATTGTTTAGAGACAGTTTAACAAATACACATACTAAGTATAACAAGCAATATGAAATAAGCAGGAGGGCATGAGTTGTTTTTCAACTTATTTTATGGTAAAACTAGCTATATTTAAAGAGAAACATTGATGGTTTGCAAGACATTAACTGTACCCTTTTTGTAGAGGTCATTCTGGGAATGAAAGTGTGTTTTGCTGTGACTAGTTATTTAGCATAACAGTAGAAGGTCCCCCAGCCTCCTTCAAAAACTCTCCTGCAAGGAAATTGATTTTCTGATGGAAAGTACTGAAGGGTATCTTTAGCATCAGTGGAGAAGCAACTAATTTAGCACTATCAGTGAGTCAGACATCTGTATATTCCCAGCAGTAAACAAGAATTAAGCCATTCCTTGCCCTTTCCATTACCCAGTTCCTTTGCAAAGAAATAGCATAAACTGTGACCACCCTGCATTCTCAAACCACCTGATACAATGTGTTTTCAACCCTTCAGTTGACCTTTATTTTCATCACATCATGCACATTATATGATTACTATTAGATGTGCTTTTCTTTCTTAAGTGGAAGGTAGTCTTAAGGTAGTTTTATTTTTTTTTAATTCTAATAGATTTCAGCTTATTTAAATAGAGCAAATTTGATGGCTGATTACAATTTTTCTTTTCCTGTTTTCCATGAATTAATTCTATTTCTTAATTTTTCTATTCATTAATTCTGATTAGCCTTTCAGAAAGTTGTCTGCTCCTAACCTAGGTAAATAAAACTGCTCAGATTTTTGAAGCCATGTTTAGATTAGCTTGTTATGCCTTTTCCCCTCTTTTACTGAATAATGAGGTCTTTGCAAACTGATGTTTTTTACCAGTCTCACAGCACACACACACACAATTTTTCCTGCAGTTTATACAGTTTTTCCTTCCTGAGATTGGATAGGGGAGGCCTTACAAGGTGATTTGGCCCTCTGACACCATAACCATCGTAAGGTTTTTACATAGAAAATGAAGAATAAGGCAAAAGGACAACTGCAAAAACAAAACTCTAGTGTTTTGAAGTTGAAAAATATGGGTAGAGGAAATGGGAAGACGGCAAGATCAAGAGTGTTAGGGGTAAGAGTAAGAGACAGAAATTAAATGAAATAAACTCATATTTACTGAGTTCCTGCTATGTGAGACTCTGCGTTACAGTTGAACTCAGAGCCTACAGATTTGAATGTGATGCTATAGGCAGAGACACATACCTTTCACCACAAATGTGTTCTACTTTCCATTGTCTGAGCTTTTGCTGGGAGACTATTTTTCCCAGCTTTCCTGTGAGTACAGCCATGTGTTTGACTTTTAGCTAGAGGAATGTAACTGAAAGTGATAATACTGTACTTCAGGGCTGCCTGAAAAAAAATCACCACCCTCTGCTGTGTTCCTTCATGCTCATGTCCACTCCAGTGTGGCTGGAATCAAGGAACCTCCAGGGTGGCTGTTATGGACTGAATTGTGTCCCTCCAAAATTCATATGTTGAAGCCCTAACCCCCAATGCCTTAGAATGTGACTGTATTTGGAGATAAGGCCTCTAAAAAGGTAATTAAGTTAAACTGAGCCCCTTAGGCTGGCCCCTAATCCAATCTGACTGGTGTCCTTATAAGAAGAAGATATTAGTACTTCCAAAAAGAGACTCCAGAGGCCTGTACACACAGAGGAAAGACCACATGAAGACAAAGAGAGAAGGTGGCCATCTGCAAGCCAAGGAGAGAGGCCTCAGTAGAAACTAAACCTGCCCACACCTTGATCTTGAACTTCTAGCCTCCAGAACTATGAGAAATAAATTTATCTTGGTTAAGCCACCCAGTCTGTGATATTTTGTTGTGGCATCCTTGGCAAACTAATATAATAACCTTGGAAACCACATATTAAGGGTCGTAGAACTTTAATCATCTAAGGTCCCTGGGTAACCACATGGATGAGAGTCTCACTTCAGACCTGCCTACCACTCAGTATTATCTTGTGCCCAAGAATTAAACCGTCCTTGTATTTGGGTCATTCTTATATTTTGGGTCTAATTGTTATAGTAGTTTGTCCATCCCAACTTGTAAAGGTTGTTTCTGCACACAACAACCTTAGGACATAGGGACAGTGATTGTTTGCTCAAATAAACATGGATGTAATGTGTGGGATTGAGCTGTGGACCAAGGATGTCTGTTCCATTGCAAAGCAGTGTTTCTGTGATTCTTTCACATCCTTAGCTCCAATTTTCAACCCCAATATGCTCACTTTGTCCTACTCTGATAATACAGTCCGTTTCTCACTCACTTTCCAACTCACCTTGCAATATAGCAGATATGTTTAGGGTTAGACTTTAAATCACAATACGAACCAACTTTAAAGAGCCTGGTACTGAGGGTATGTGTGTGGTGGAGGAGAATCGTTGTTTGAAATATATGAAACAAGAAACCAGCATATGGAAAATATCTCTAAATCTTAAAGCTCAAGTATAAAAGAAACTTAATGGAAGTGTCCCAAATTTGACAGTAATCCTAAAAATTTACATTACATTGCCAATAGTGAGTTGTTTTGAAGCTGAAGGAAAAACTGTTCTGAAAGTATTATTTTAAAAAATCAATCACAGCAGAAAAAAGACAGATTTTGTTTTTATTCTTTTCATTGAAAATTATAATACAAAATCATTGTCATCTGAAGAAGCAATCAAAGAGTATGCAGCCAAAAGATGTAGGAGATAAAAAGTGTTGTCAAGGTGGGTTAATAAAAAAATACTATTTTTCTGAATTTTATGTTTGCGGTGTCTGTCGGGTTTTTTTTTTTTAATATTTGAAATTGTTTGTTTCCTCATTATAAATAATTATTCTCTTTCCAATTTAATTTTGTATGTGCTCTTTTTTAAAAAAATCAACTCACAAAAACTGTATAAACTTCAACTGTAGGCCCCACAAAACCTGAATCTGTCCCAGTAATAAGCCTTTGTTTGAACTCTTCTAGTGATAAGAGACCCCACCTGTACCCTAGGTCTTCCCTTTTAGTGTGGGGCAGTACTAATCATAAAAATGTTTGTGTTGTGTCGTTACTGTTGTTTTCATTTCCTTGTTTATTTTAATTCATTGTGCTGAAATCCATTAAGACCAATATTTCTGGTTTTGCCAGGGACATGGAGGAAGTTCTGCTCCTCTTCCATAATTCACAGACACAGACTGATGTTAAAGGGAAGCAGGTGCGAGAAGCTTAGTATGTTTTCGAGATTGTTTTTTATTGCATCTCATTATGGTTTTAAATGATATTTAGGGGGAAATAATTCTCTGTAAATAGAATGCCTGTATCTCTTCATAGCTCATAAAATTGTACCATCATTTTCTGAAATTAGTCCACTTGTGAGTATGCAATGATTAGAAGCCAGAGCTTTTGAATTTAGTTTTTCCTTGTATTTAATACATAGTTTACATCTTCTTTTAAGTCGGAGAGGCTTCAAAGTTGCCTGTCTTGAATTTAGAGGATGTTTTTAAGTACCCTGGTTAAAAAAAAAAAAAAAAAAAAAGATTATGCATGAAGATGTCTGATTTTTGACTATTACTCCAAGCTAAATGGGTCCAAGATTGGGTCCGTTTACCTAGGACTGACAATGCCTTACATTAATTGTACTTTATTTTTATAGACATGTTAATTAATTTGATCCCAGCAATTGTTTGGTGAAAAAATACAGAGCAAAAGGAAGTGTCACCATTTTTACAAAGGAAAAATTGAGGCTTAGACTATAGAATCTATTAAATAATAAATCAGTTGACTTGGACACATGTCTTTAGCAGTAGAACCAGATGCAGGATAGATACTTTTTGAGACTGGGGTCAATGGTTTCTCTTTCAAAATGATGTGACAATTAATCTGGCTTCTCATTGCTGTTATATGTCTGTGATTGATGTAAGAGCTCAATTACTCCTTAGTGATTTGATAACAGAACAAATAAATGAATTCCATCATGGCATAGTATATGTATTTAAATATGTATTTTCCCTATTTGTCCAGCTTGAAGAAGTCTTAGGTTTAAATTCTATGTTGAACAAGTTATATGACCTCCCTGATTCATAGTTTCTTAATCTTAAAATAGTTAATAATGACTACTTCACAGAACATCCTGAAGGTTAAATGATATAAGATCTGTGAATTACCGAGAATGAAGGTAACTTTTTAGTATATGCTCAGTAGGTGTGAATTTCCTTCACTTTTTCATCCATTTTTTATCAAAGACACTGTTCTAAGTCTAGCCTTTACAGAAGTTTCGTGGGACATGGCAAACAAAAGAATATGGGTGAATTTGTGCAAATCCATCTGTCCTTCTAGTCAAGGTGCTCATGTCTCAGGTCATGGTGATGTAAAGCATCATACCATCTTCAGATACGTTTATCTTCATTTCCCTTTGCATAACAAGACCGAACTTGGTATCGTTGCAGAAAGCAATGAATTATGCATTGGTCCTTGACCATGTGGGTACATGGACTTGTAGCAACTTATACTAAATATAGTACCTACTTATTTTGGTAAATTTAAATTAATTAAATTGGCAGTTTAGTTTATAACATCTCCATTCTATATCATGGAGACACAGGGTAATATTTTTAACAGAATGTGCTTGTACTTTCAAAATATGTTCATATGCTTTGTCATTTGACCATGGTTTTATCATTTCTTCTTTACGGAGGAAAAATGAATTGAAGATCAGACAGGTTAAGACTTTGGTCTAAGCTCACACAGTTAGTAAACATCAAATCTCAGACTGGCACTGAACTCACAACATATATAACCCCACCTTGCCCAACCCCCATGTGGAGTATCATAGTGGAAACAGACTTCCTGGATCTGCACAGCTCTGCACCTTAACTTCCTTGTGCCTTAGCATCCTCACTTGTAAAATGGTAAATAATAATATATACCTCTGTGGCAGACAGACCCTAGGATGGCTCCCATGGACCCCACCTCCTGGTATTCTAACTTGTGTAGCCCCTCCACTTCAACACGTGCAGGACCTGTGATGTGCTTCTAACCAACAGATTACAGCAAAGGTGATGGGATGAACATGATCACGTGTACGTGACTATGTCATATAAGATTGTAACGCCAGTCTTGAAAGGAGATTCTCTTCCTTGCTGACTTTGAAGAATTAGGTTGGCATGCTGTATGTTGCTTACAGAGAGGGCCACATGACAAGGAACTTGGGCAGCCTGAGCCCCGCAGCCAGCAAGAGGCCCAGTTTAATAGCCCACAGGGACCTGAATGCTGCCAATAACGCAGTGAGTGAAGAATCAGGTCCTTCCCCAGCTTTGCCTCAGATGAGACCACATTCTAGGCTGACATGTTGATTGCAGTCTTACAGAAGACCCAGCTAAGCTGTTTCTGGGCTCCTGATCCACAGAAACTGTGAAGTAATAAATGTATATTGTTTTAAGCCAATAAGTTTGTATAACAGTAATTTATTATATATCAATAGATAACTAATACACCCTAGTAGACCTGTTGTAGGAGCAAGTCCATGGGATCAAGTAGGTAAAGTACTCCTATCTGTGCCAGGTACATTGTAATAACTCAATAAAAGTTAATATCATTTCATGTTCTATTTTTTAATCCAGGAAGGGAATGAGAGTTTTAGAGTCATATCCTGATATTTGTGTTCTTATATAGTTGGCTCCGTGATGCCTGTCCTTTATTGTAATGCAATCTCATAGAAATTCACTATGGGTTCTTTATAAAGATATATCCCTATGTTTATGCATATATATCTATTTTTTTCTTTCGTGGTAGATGTGACTATTGTCTAAATTGTTTTTATAATTCTAGGGTCTTTGAAATGAAGGAAGCCTCAACAAAATTTGAAGAAAGCAATTCTGGTACAGTGGCTTATTAGTTAAGACATTTTGATTGCAAGTGACAGAAATCCAAGTTGGATTAGTTTAAGACAAATGTGGGATTTACTTGTTCGTATAACTGGAAATGGTAAGAGTAAAAGTGAGGACAGATCTGAATGCCATCAGGCCTCTCTTTTCTTTCTTATTTTCATTTCATCTCTGTTTCTGTCTGTATGTGGTTTCCTTTGTCCCTGTTTGGCTTTGGAAATGACCACATGCCAATATAGCTTATATAATAACAGTTCCAAGACCAGAGTGTCAAGGAACACATGCTCTCTTAGCTACATTGAAAAGAATAGCTTCTTGAAAAGAATCCAGAGATGAATATTATTGGCTATCATTACATTCCGTATTGACACCTTGGAACAATGACTGTCACCACATGGGTCAAGATAATGCTTTTAAAGTCTCTATATAATTTATAGGCCACCTATTTCTAGGGGAGGGGGTGCCCTATTCCAAGAAAGACATGTTAACTAGTCAAAACAGTGGTGTCTCGAATTTATTTGGCAACATTTTCCTCAAGTGCTGGGGATTTAAATATTTACAACTGGAAAACCTGATTTGGATAGCATTCTCCATAAATGAGCCATTTGGCTTGCTAATAGACGATTATGAAGCATAAATTGACTCTAGACTTCTGAGCACTTTTTTCTTCTTATTTTAATTAGTGATTCTGGAATGAAAGGCCTAGAGATTGAAATCTGAAAACAATTAATGGTAATTCTATCTATAGCTGACCCTAATTATTTAGTTCAATTGGCTAGAGCTGTGTGTTAATGAGGCCGATGTGGTGGGAAAATCCCTATGTGGACTAGTAGGTTTTCGTTTGTTCTGGAATATGGTCTCTTTCTCTAATGTTCTTCTGAACACGCCTGCTTCGGGACGTGGGGCAGAGCAAGAAGAGCTATTTAGCACAATTCTATTTAGCACCGCTGGGAAAACGACTCCGAGGTAAACTCCTCATGAAAAGTGGTTGACAGTCATTTACATTTATGAAAGACAGCACAATTATTTTCCTATTAGGTACTTGATTATATCTCAAGATTGTCTGCCTTATTACTGACAAGATGTTTAAAAATTTTTTCCTCCTTGTGTCAGTGAAGTCTCATTGTCTCAACACATTTTTATGAGAATAAATGAAACTTATTGGAAATTTAAACAAAAATAAAGAAAGAATGATAAATGTTAATATTAATGACTATGACAGTCCTTGCTTTTCTTCCACAGCTGAATTTGGAATTACGTTCATTTGTAGACGGAATTTTGACTCTTCTGTAGGAAACCAAAAATGAAGCTTTATCTAGAGAGTAAGTCACAGGAAGAGTCACGGTAGAGATGATCAGATAAGAACAAAAATAACAACAAAACCCCAAAACAACTGACAGTTTTTGAGCTTGTGCCATGGGTCAGGAATTGTGGTAACTGCTTTCCATAAATGAATTTATTTTCATAGCAGCCTTTTCAGGTAAATTCTTTTATTTTCCATATTCTACAGCAGAGGAAGTATTATACAAACAGAATTGGTAAAAATAACGTGTTTATGTTATACTGATGCAAAAGTTTAAACCCAGCTAATGTGAATACAGAGTCCATACTTTTAACCACTGTCTGATAATTTTGCATCTTTAATTATGTGATATTCCATTAATGCTTATGGTTAATAACCCACAAGACTTAGCATTTATATTCTTAATGACATTTCTGAAAGACACATATAATTATCAGAAAAAAATTATATTTTTGCATTGTGGTTACTTGGTTACATATGTATACTTGCATGTACATAATACTATTTAAACTTGCTTATGTAAATGAAGGGAAGAGGTATTTACTGAAAGAATAAAGGGACATCTCATGAAACTGAAAGCCAGGAATGATAATTAGGCTTCTCAAAAGGATGAGACCAGAAAGCTGTGAGGGACCTGAGTTATTCTCTTCTCTCCAGTGCTATGTGTTCTCTTATCCCTTCTGTCTGGACATGTGTGTTTGTTCTCCTCTGTCTCTATAGCTAGCTTTCCCTGCTCCAGCATGCACACTGGGCTCCAGCCTAGGTTTCCCTACGATATTTCCATCCAAGCACCAACAGAATATAAACCAGTGTCTCTAAGACCCAAATCTAAATTCCCAGGAGAGAATGGGTGCTTTCTCGTCACGGACAATAGGGTAGGAGAGTTTTCCAAGAAGAAGGTGTGAGGACTGGAAAGAAATGATTGGCAGAGGACATTGTTTGGCCTCATCAATACAGTTATACTCTGTGGATCAGCTTGCTAATGGAATTGATTATAGAGCACCAAGAAAATGCAAAGACTGTATACTTTTTATGAAAGGTCTAGGTAAGAGTACTTTGACATACATGAAATGAAAGTAATAATAGATGCCACCTATAATTGGAGGAGGATGACATTGTCATTAATGCAAAAGTTTCCTCAACTAAACAATAAATGTCCATAATTTTTTATTGTAGATTAAATTAATTAATACCATGTTAGTTACTCTCTCTATAGATATGTATATATACAAGTGTATATATTTGTGTGTATATGTTAGTATATATTTGTATGTGCATATTTGAGATGCCATTTTTGATAATTATGCACACCGTCAATTTTAAGAATAATTTTGAGGAGAACAAAACACAACTAGGAAGTTAATTTTTATTAATGTAAATAAATTCTTTGTAAGTGCATTAGAATTGAGGAATTACTTTAATTAGAAAACTGCATTCCTCAACTTTGCCTAATAAAACATGATTTGCTATGAGGATGCAAGATGGAAGAGAGGGAGAGAAAACAAGATACTCCTCCACCTCAAAACAGGAAGCAGATGGATGAACTTCATCCATTTGCAGCAAAATTGATCAGAAAAAAAATAGTTTTGACCCTAAGTAACATCTCTTTTTGAAATCTAGCAGCTTTCTGTCTCCAACATAGAGGTTAAATCCTAATTATCTCCACAGAGAGAGATGGTAGGGCTGTTCTGACAATGGGGTTGAAAGATCTGACAGTGGAATCTATTTAATAGAAGCCATAGTCCCTGTCTTGCAGACAGTTTCCTATAATACAAGCCTTCTGTTTTTAGTTCAGGTCCCCTTGTGAAGGAGACTGCATGAGGGAGCACAGATCATATGTTCTGGGAGTTAGGAGACCTGGCCCTTCACCACTCTGCTCTTAGTAGCTTTGCAGCCTTGGAGCCAATTTATTTTTCCAGGCCTCAGTTTCTTTATCTACTTCAAATGCAGTCTAAAGTCACCTATAGATCTCCAATTTATTAATCATGTTCCATTTTGTACATAAAATGTGTGGTCTTTCATGTATACTCTATGGATCAGTCAGGGTACTGACAGCAAAAAAAATCAACTTAAAGGGTTTAGTAGAGGAGAGTTAATAAAAGGACTATGCTCAAAGGTGAGAGGAGGGCTAAGGGAACTAATAAGTCATGTCAAGGCACCCAGAGGTGGCATCATTTCCACCTGAAGGGACAGGGGAGGAGGTACTGCTGCTGGAGCTTGGAAGAGCGGGGGATGCGTGGGAGGGGCTGCATGGCTTGAGAATGTGCTTTAAAAGAAGCAGCTACTCTCAGAGTGGTGTGAATGTTTCGAGAAGATGCACTCCAACCTTTCTCACCGCTGTGCCTCAGTTCTATCCATGCCTCCATTGGCCAGACACAACCAAAAGTCAGGTGGAGGGAATGCAGGTGATGCGGCCGTGGATCGACCCCCTCACGGAACAGAAGAGGGTAGAAGAATCAGGGAGTGGATGGAGGCAGCCAAAAGAGAATACCAGCACAGCTCATGCATTTTAACATGTGCAGTATGTGGTTTTCCTGTGTGTAGTATCCATGGATCATTCTGCATTCGATTAACCAAATGTTGGATAGTGTTGGTTAGAGATGGGATGTTTTATAAAGTGTTTTATGTTCTGATGTTTAAAGAAATCATTAAAGATCAGGGTAAGAATCTATTTCTTCATCTATAATCTCAGCATTAATGATAATACATAACTCACCACATGGTAGTGATGAGCAAATAAGATAATAATAACTAATCTTCACATTAACCCTATGGGTGGGTGCTAGTATCATCTCCATTTTACAGATGGAGAAACTGAGGCATGGGGAGGTTACATGAGAGTGCCATGGGAGTAGACCAGACAAAAATGCTGAAAGACTCCTGAAGAGGCAAAGATCCTCTTTGTGTGGCATGTTCAGGAAAAGCTTCCTTAGCTAGCTCATGTCCCTGTCTCCCTTTCTGCTGTCCCCACTGTTGCTTGGCCCATCATTGGCACACACCTAGTTCCTCACCCTAACTCATACCTGTGGCCAGGCATTTAGAAAATTCAGTGATAGGTGTGAGGTGAGCCACACTTTTGCCTCACTCTTCTCACCCCTATTGTGTGGTTTCTCCACTCCATCCCCAGGCTCCTGTGCCTAACTGGAGAGGGTTACCAAGCATTTGTATTGGGTCCAATACAAACCCTTTATTTCTGTATCTGCATCCTCAGTGGGCTCAGATATCCTTGTGTTTCTTACTTGCCAACTCCCTGTCCGTTCCTAGGAATCAGATGTCTCCAACTCCCACACCACCCGCTCCAATGATCGCCTCACTGTTAAATCAACCTGCAGCCTCCATACACCGATGGAAAGGGCACGCCCTTTGTTTCTTCTGTTGAGAGTGGAGAGTGTTGGGACTAATTGTAATTTAAGTTCTGCCTCTGTCACTTCAGATCTTTCCGTGGTTTGACCCATTTTCTCATGCCTCTCTCTTGTGTCAGAGCTATGCTCATGGAGACTGTCCTCACCACCCTCTGGTGTCCTTTCTATCCTGGCTCCTCCTTGTCCACAAATATTTCTTTCTTTCCTGTGTGAACGAACTGCCGAATAAACAAACAACAACTAGCCTGCCTTTAACTTTTTAAAAGTTTCTTCCAGCTGTTCCCATTTCTCTCCTTCCCTTCTCTTTCTTCATGTATTTCTTTGGAGAATGTCCTACACCAAGTGACCCCATTTCCTTACCACCTACTGACCGCTCAAACTCTTACAACCTAGTTTCTTCCCAACTTACTCTACTAATTACTTTCTCTGAATTTATCCACTAATCACCAGAATTGCTATTCTCAGGGTCACCTCATTTCACCTTTTTGAGTTTCACATTGGGAACCACCCTTTCCTTCCTCATATAGCCTTCCTCTGTGGAATCTGGAACACAAAGTACTCCTACTCTTCTATTATTCTTTTCCATCTTCTTTTCTGATTACTCTTCTTCCCTTTGCAAAACCAGATATTCCTCTTAGTATGGCAGTGTCGGGCTAATCCTCCTTTACAATTGAAACTCCTAAACTTCAATCATGTCACTTCCCAGCTTAAAAAACAAAAACAAAATTAAAAAAAGCAAACAAAAACTTTTAGCATCTTGTTAATCCAAAAAAGTGAACGCAGCTCTTCACTTTGGCAATTGATTTCATTTATCTTTGAACTACAGAACATTTTCTAGGCATCTCCTCATCTCTACCTCTATACACTCTCACTATGATGAACTTAGGTCTCCATATTTAAAACCTTTCCCTGTCATGTTATTCCCTCACTGATATTATCTTTATTAGGCTATGTTGGCCTACAGTAACAAACACCCCCAAATCTCAGTGGTTTTACATAATAGAAGTTTATTTTTCACTCTTGAAGATTCACAAGATATACCAGGGCAGCTGTTGTTACAGTTACTCAGCAGTCTGGCCTGCTTTAATCTTGTTTCACCAACTCAATACAAGCCCTTCTCTATAACAGAGTCAAATTATACAAGGGCTTTTCATTGCCTCATCCTAGAGTTGAGATAAGCCACTTCTACTCCTGTTTCATTGACTAGAACTAATCATAAGGCCTTGCCTTACCAGTATGTGCTGGAAAGGACAGTCTACTTGATGCCTAGAATCCTCAAACCATCCCTGCCTCCCGAATCACTACTACCCTTCAATGCCAGTATAAAATATGACTATCCATTTAATCTCCCATGACTCCCACCACCTTCCTATCCACCTAGCTAAATACCCATAGACTTTAAAGAACCTTATTTATTTTCATAGATAAGTAATTATGAATATGACAGTTGTGTGAAGTTACAAAAATCCAAATATTGAAGAATAAAAAATGAAAAGTAAACACCAATCTCTACCCCAAACTCCCAATCCCATTCCCTAGAGATACGTGATCACTACTTGTACATTTATCCAACTATACTTTCCTAATTTAAATGCACATAAAGCCATATATGTATATATTTTTAAGCAAATGGAACCATATTAGACATATTTTTCTGTACTTTGTGGTTTTCACTTATTATGTTTGAGGTTTTTTCTGTATTCATTTGTAGAGAACTAGCTCATTTTTTCCACAAACAAAATATTACCTGTATAGGTGTAACATAATTTCTATATCCAGTATTTTATAGATGGAGGCTGAATTTTACCAGTATGCAACACTTACAGGAACATCCACAGTCATTATTAATGTATTTAAGGATAGGAGAATATCTTTATGATGTCACAGAAGCAAAATTGATAGATCTGAAGAAACACTTTTTTTTTTTTTTTAACTTGTAGAAACATTGTCTCTTCCTCTAAAACAAAACAAACTGTGATACTGATTTACATTCCTGCCAACATTGTATAAGGGTGGCTGTTTCCTCACCTTCTTATCAATAGTAGATATTATCAAAATTTTAATAGCCTAGTTAAATTTCCTACTTCTTTGGGAGCAGCCATTTATTATCCGTCTTTTTGTCTCCTATATTGGTTGGTACATACAGAATGTTCAATGTTTTTATTTCATTTCATCTTATTTTGGTAGTCGAACATGATGGAATTTAAGCTGGACCCTAAATGATATTGTATTAATAGGTTTGGGCAGTTAAAATAAAGGTAGGGGATTCCTGATATGAAGAGAGGCATCAAAGACAGGAGGGGGTACCTGGGTTTGCCTAAACAGGAGACAGATCTTTTTGTCTGTAAGTGTAGGAGTAGTGGAGAAGAAGGTTTTAAAAGTAGCTTGTAATCATGTTTCAGTGACTCTCGAATGTGGGCTAATGTGTTCTGTTTTAATACTTTAGAAAACGCAATAAGCAGGGAACCAGGAGACCTAAGTTCTCCTGGTTTTGCTACTAACTAACCCTAAGCTAGTACTCATTTCTAGTACTCCATTTCATTATCTATAAAATGAAGGGTTCCTTCAGTCCATTCATTTATTATTTCCATGAATATTCGCACTATTAGTAGCTTTGGGTAGAACAATGAATAAGATAGCCTGGTGTTTTATTCTCTCTAAACATTAAGCATCATGGAGTATAGAGAGCAAATGAAGAGATGATGACACAGTTGTGGGTAAGTACTCCAAAAAGAGACATGCAAGGAAGTCTGCGTACTGTTCGTTGGAGAACCTCACCACCACAGTATGAACTGATCACCTCTGGCTACCAGGGGGAGGGACTGCTACAATCATTTCAGGGGTGGAATGTGTCTTCAGGGTCACTAATGAAATGTGGTTTTTTGGCAGGGTGGAGAGCTGGCCATCTTTGCATGCTTGTGAGCAAGAGGCATGGTCATTTGCTTGTAAAATAATGGTAACGTTTTACAAATAATCAGCATTAAAATTTGCTTTCCTTAACTGCTCACGTTTAGCAACATATAAAGTAAAGCAGCTGCTCTAATTCAGTCTCGTAAGTGCTCAGAGTGAGGTGGTAGACATTTCTTTTTAGAAGGCTTTTCATTTGCAAAGGAGGCCAGGTGCTTTCCTTAACTCCCAGTGCCTCATCCCCAGGGGTTTTTCCATCTCGGAAGAGCAGCCCCCAGTCTTATATAAGTTATTTTTTACTCTTGAGGTTTCCTTGTAACACTTTGTGCTAATCAATTGGAAGTATTCATGCTAATGGATTTGCACAAATGGCCTCATTAGCTTGAGTTTTTATCTTTCTTGTGATTTTGAATGTTTTACTTCATTCATGCAAATGAGTCAGCAGGAAGAATTCAGATCTGTCCTAGCCTATGGTTTAATATCTTCTACTTTATAGAGGGGCAGATCTTTTGGGTTCACCCTAAGGAACTGGTCACAGATAGGCACTTTCTAAATAACTTGGTAAACTGTCCAATGGAGTATACGGATTCAACTTTGTTTTGTAATATTGGGAGGTTTCAAATAACTTTTATTTTTCAATTTTTATCAATGTTATTTACATACATGGTAAAAACAATAATAACAAGCTCCTTAAAAATAAGAACAATATTATGAATTATTTATTAGGATTATTATAAAAATAATGTGTTCCATGGGCCTCTATTATACTACAACTTTCTATGCAGATTTTCTCAGGATATTTTTTTCCTTGAATTCCCATTAGTTATAGGTGGGCTCTCTTGGGTTAAGCTTTAATTTTCTTATTTTTTCATCTATTGTTCATCTCTGTGGCTCATTTTTTGTTTTTAATTTTGAGGATATTTTCTCGAGTTTATCTTTAAAACTGCTATTTTTGTGTGTATACTCTTATATTTATAATTTCACAGAGCTTTTTGTTTGCCTTTTGAATATTCATTTTTAAGAGCATCCTCTTCTAGTTTCATGCATCAATATATTCTGTTATCTATTATAGAAATTAATTTTTTTCCGTTCTCTGCACTGCTCTTGTTTTCTCTGCATTTCCTGTGTGTGTGTGGAGTGTGTGTGTGTGTGTGTGTGTGTGTGTGTGTGTGTGTGTTGCTTTGTTTCCATCTCCTCTTCCATATTGGAAGCTTTTCTCAAATGTCTTATGATAGCAGCTTTAAATTTGTATCTAAGACTAAATCACGAATAGGCTAATTTGATGCTTTTTGTGAATGGTGGTACAATCAACATATAGAGTTATAAAGCCAAAAGCTGTTTTCCATCCAAAGACTAACATTAGTGAGTATAGGTCTTATTTGGGGGCTTTCAGATATTATTGAGAGGCATCATTTAAACTTATTTATGGTGGCTATAACACAAATTGCTCATTTCTTCAGTGTTGTCCAATAGCACTGTCAACAGTGATGGGGTGTCCTGTGCCTGTGCAGTCCAGCCCAGTAACCACTAGCCACATGTTGCTACTGAGCACTTGGAAGGTGGCTAATGCAATTGAGGAACTGGGTTTTTCTTTTATTTAACTTTAATTTTAATTTTAATAGCCAATCTGACTAAGTAGCTCCCATATTGGATAGCACAGTTCTTGATGCTGGGAGGAAAAAGGGGCTGGGGAATTCCACCAGTTACTTTACTGACCTTTCCTAAACCTCCATTTAGTTGATTACCCCACCCCAAATGACTGCTGTTTTTGATACCTCTTAGTCTTCAACATACCCAACTAATAACACCTCTTGCCTCTTTTGGGAACGGTTCAAGAGTGGAACATGAAGTAGGAAAAGGAGGTGAGATGTACGAGTCCTACCACTCCTTATAAAGACTTAAAGCACTTACCACTTTTACAGCCCTAAGTGTCACCCCCAAGCTACTTGATGTCTTCAATTCCTGATGCTCACAATGATTCTGGCGGTGAATCAGATTGGCTGTCTTTGTTTTTTCCCGTCTCTCTTTCTAAGTCTTTTTCTCTCTCTCACACTACTGAAACCTCATTCCCTACCACCCCCATTGTGTTCCATATTTGTGGTACAGAGTTATAAATGGTTCCTGCTCTCATCCCATGTAGAGATTTTGATGCTGGTTCCTGTTTTCACTGATTTTTTTCAGGTGATAAATCAAAAGAGAAGGGGGCAGAAATGTATTCATCCCCCATCTTATGATAGTGTTGCTTGAGCTCCCATTTGAATTCATTGCAATTCCGTAAGACAATGCTTTGTTCTTTGATTTACTTCAAATATTCAATTTAAAATTGTGCCGACCACCTTAGAAATTCAAATTTTTTAAGAATTTAATCTCTATTTTTAAAAGCTTAATCACTTTGCAGTGTATTACACAGGAATTCAATGTGTTAGTCCACACCTGTCTAACATAATAGCCCATAAGTGGTTAGAAAATTTTATTTGATTGCCATGTTTTTATTTTTTCTTTAGAAAAAGCTATTAAAAATGATTGCCTACACCTTCATAGAGTGTTTTAGAAGTAAAAATAATTTATTTATAAGCTCGATATTTAAATTTATACATTAAAATAAAAAGTATGGCATATTGGATCTAATGATTTGCCCTTTTAATAATAGGTATATTATGAGTTATTTTATATCAATTGGTTTTATATAATGATATTAATTGATACAATTGATTATAGCATCTTGAAGAAAAAAATCAAAATCAGGTTAGAAGGCCGTATTTGGAAATTTAAAAAACAGAAAAAGTTATATGTATTTATCAAAATGGCAGTGCTTCTTATTGGAAATTTTAAAATCCTCAGACCGTTCCACCGTTTTCTTTCAACTAAAGTACTTTCTGGTCAGCTTATTTATCCTACATGCCCTGTGACTTCAAGTAAATAACCTCTCTGAGCATTATTTTCCTCTTCCATAAAACAAGAATAACAGGTTTGTACACAGATCAGCATTACGCTGAGCAAAAAGCTTAGCACATGGCAGATTCTCAATAAGTAGTACTCACTCTAGTTCACCTGGAGAAATCATTTCCTATGCAAACCTTGAAGAAAGGGTTTAGGCAACTTAGGAAAAATTTTGGCTTTAAAAGTGTTAAATGCAAATTCTTCTTGTTCGATATTTTTATTTTTTAATACCACACATAACTCATTCACTCAATGATATGTGTTCAGTATTTAGTACACACTGAGCACTGTCTTACCACTCAAAGGCTCTTTCCAGAGCCTTTTTCAACTCTGTCTTCCTCACATATATGATAACAATATTGCAGCCAAATCAATCAAACGGCTTGCCCTCAATTTGCTGTGAGAAGGCTGCATGTTTGCCTATAACCAAGAAAGTTCCTCTGCAATGGGAACCAGCATTTACATTTCAGTAACCTCCTGTAGAAAAGTTTATGTGTGACCCCAGATTCACATTTAGAAAAATATTTGATTCGAAGCTCATTTGAAAGTCACTATTGTTTTGGTGGAATTTTCTTCAGCCATTTTAAAAAATATAATAGTGGAAGCAGTTTTAGACATGGCAGGTAGGCTTAAGGACACCTTGTCATTCCATCATTCCATTTAGGTCAGACATATAGATGATCCCTGTTTAACATTTTTCTGATCATTAGGGGACGTAGTGAACTTCTCTGGAATCATTAAAGACATTGAGTACTTAAGATGTAATTTTGAAATTGAATAGCTCTGTGTTTGCCTGAGACTCCATGAGAAAATCTGTGGTGAAAATCACTGGGTGTTTTGTATTAGAAATTAGCAAAAGACATCTGCGCTCGAATGTTTATAGCAGCACAATTCACAATTGCAAAGATGTGGAAACAATTCAAGTGCCCATCAATATATGAGTGGATTAATAAAATGTGGTACATGTATACCATGGAGTTCTACTCAGTCACAAAAAATAATGTTGATGTAGCACCTCTTGTATTATCCTGGGTAGAGCTGGAACCCATTGTACTAAGTGAAGTATCACAAGAATGGAAAAACAATCACTACATGTTAATACCATCAAATTGGTATTAACTGATCAACACTTAAGTGCACATATAGTACTAACATTCATTGGGTGTCAGGCAGATGGGAGGGGGGAGAAGGGGATGGGTATATTCACACCTAATGGGTGTGGTGCACACTGGGGAATGGACACGCTTGAAGCTCTGACTCGGTTAGGACAAAGGCAATATATGTAACCTAAACATTTGTACCCCTGAAATATGCTGAAATAAAAAACTTAAAAAAAAAGAAATTAGCATTCCCTTTTCAAGCCCTCAAATATTTGTTTGCTTTACTTAAGTCATAGTATCTAACCTATACTTGAAAAATAATTCTTTCGGACATAATTTTATGCTTGAAATATTGAAGGTTTTTTTTTCTTTTTTTTCTTTTCTTTAAGGATCCAAGTCAAAAGAAATTATTTGAGACTCTAGTCTTTTGTTTGTTGGGCAGAAATCCCAATTTCTTCAGTTTTGAGCAATGATATTACTTCACTGTCATTAAAAGAAATTATAGTATTTGGTCAAGTAATATTGTTTATTCACCTATGAATGTTCCAGTTGGGAATATGGTGTGTAGTGCTTGCCAGCCCTTTGTCCTAAATTTTCTTCTTAATGAGCATTTTAACAACACTTCTGTGTTTTCTAAAATTATTACTGTGGATTTTTCTCCCATTAGGCTAAAAACTACATGTAGGTAATGTGTATGTTGTCTACTATTGCCTATCCTTACCTTTTTGAAACACTATTTCAAATCTAGAACTCTTTGAAATTAATTTGATAGTGAGATGTGTGTGTATAATTTTATCCATATCAAGTGAAATAAATCCTTATGCATACTAAGTTTGAAAAGGATGAAGAAATCAGAATTTATGTGCAGGACTGCTTTCCCTAAGACTCTCATGCTTATGTTCTATCATAAATAATTCAGCCCCTTAAGAATTATTAGAAATGTGTTTGCTAATTGGTATTCTATGAAATAGTAGGTTTTCTTTAAGTTGGCATGTGAATCAATAGATATCTTGCTCATTCCGTTAATTCTTCCTCTTTGCGATTTCAATCATCCTTCCAGTTTATCTTTTCATCACTCATTAAGTGTTGCTTGGATCATTGCCATATTTAACAGATCTCTGTGTCTTCTGTCTTCTTCCCTATTCAACCATCTCTCCACATGCATGTTGGATTAAACCTTCCAAAGATTGTCTATGATGCCATTTTCCACCCACTCAAAAACATACGCAAGATCTTTGGTGAACTTATCTTAAAACAACCCTCCTAGGTTTCTACCTAATACTGCAGATAAATCCCAAAAACCTGGGTTGGTTGAAAAAGCTTTCATGCCTCTGTGCCTTTTTCATTTCATCCATTTTCATAGGTAGTTGCCTAGTCTAATGTTCCTCTCACCGCTTCTTCCATTTTTTGTGGCCCTATTCAATCCTCAAGTATGAGCTTTAAAGCTATTTTCCACTGAAGTCCTTTTTCTTTACTATAGTCAGAAATCACCCTCATTCTCTCTTTCTTCCCTCTGAACTCCTATGCCATTTTACTTGTATGTTGTTTGTTACTCTCTGTGCATTACATTCTTAAGTTTTGTTGGAATTGAGATAATGTCTCATTTTCTTTGGATCCTTTTATTAATATTTTTCTTTTTTGAATTAAAAGTTTCCAGCTCACATAAATTGAATACATTTTGTAGGAACTTCACTTATTCCATTCAATAAATATCAATGCAGTGTGAATTGTAGGACTTGTTGAGTCATATGACAACACTATTGGAAAGTAATCTCTGTGAGTACTCCCACCAAAAAAGAAAATGAAGCCACTAATTAATTAGATTATAAATTATAACTAGCTGATTGAATCTGAAACAAAACATAGTTTCATTTTTAGAGCAAATTCCATTGAAATAAAATACTTTGTTTTTAGGTTAGTGGTCAGTATTTTTTTCAAATATACAAATACACCAGCTATTGGCCATAACATGTTCTGGTATTAAGATTTCTGGCATCCAGGAAAACTTTGGGAAAACTAGCATAAATATTATAAAAGTAAAACTTGTAACCCCTCCAAATACATTAGCAGAGGGATACATTCTTAGGCTGAATTAGTTGTTTTCAGGTCTGGAAGTAAGGAGAGAAGCCAAAGAATGTTACAAAGCTATATCCTACTTTTCTTGCCATCACTAACCTTGACAGTATTTCTTGCCTATGAAGAGAAGAGAAAAGATGGGTATGACAAAGACCCAAATCCTCAGATACACGAAGGGAAATTAAAACTACTTGTACTCCTGGGCTTCTTTTTCCTCCTAGCATCACCTTAAAATGTGAGAGGACACTTAGCAGATAAAAAAAGTTTTCTTCTGACTGTAGTCATGCAGCTCGTGGACTGTTGGAAAGCAAGAATGGAAATCTCTGAAGAATAGTTAAGTTCTCACTTGTATAGGCTCCCCAGCTCTGTAAAGTGAATAGTGTGGTTTGTTACTTTCTATTTTATTTTTTCTTTAATTTTATTTGTACTTTTAATTTTGTTATAAAATTATTGAGTTGTGTGGCAGTAAATACTTTCCACTGAAATTACCCTCTTCCCTCCTTGCAGCTGCTAAAACTGAAATTCAGAGTTGGCTGACACACTCTGGGTAACTTTCTTTCCTATGTCATCTTTTTGTTTTAACTAAAAGGTGATGGAGAAAGAGTTTCTATGAATTTTTGAAGCTAAATATTCATTATGTTTCAGACAAAGCTGTTAAATTACTGCTTCTTACCACCTGAAAAATAAAAATTCCTTCACATTGTGAAATTGCATTAATGCCTGTGCATGTAGATTAAAGAGGCTCAATTCATAAGTAGGTATTGTGTGTTTTTTGTGATAGAAAACCATACAGAATGAAGGACTGGAGGATGATACATGATATACTTGGTATGCACAGAAGATCACTTTAAACTTTCATGCCTATCTTCTTTACTCTGTCTTTCTTGGTCAAGAAGGTGTATGTGTGAAGACAGTTTTAGTTTGCTTCACTAAGAGACCTTTATTGTTATTCTTGTTGCTCAAAAATCACTTTGGTAAAATACGAATCCGTCGAAAGTAATGTAGTCCTCCTTAGTAAGTGGTGCCCTTGGCTGGATCACATTGAACTTAAAGTCATGGGATAGAAGATAAAAGTGAAGAAGTGGAAATTGAAGATTAGTTAATTCCAATTTCTAAAGGTGGTCTGGTATTCAATATTGCCCATATAGTAGGTACCCTGTTTTCCATATACATGTATATATATATATGTGTGTGTGTGTGTGTGTGTGTGTGTGTGTGTGTGTGTGTGTGTATGGGGGGGAGGGAGAGAGAGGAAGAGGAAGAGGTGGGGGGAATGGCACTATATATATGTTCCTGTCTCCCAGGTGTGCCAAAATGAAGACCTGTATGTGAATAGGGCTTGGAGGATGAAGCCAAAAACTGAATAAAGGTGAAAGAACCGGGCTTATGGATGTGCTGTGTTCTTGACCCTGGAAGAAATACTGGGTGGGGTCTGAGCATGTGGCTGTCTGATGAAGCTCACAGTGGCTCCCTGGTGTGTAAGCACTGATAAGCATGCTTTCTAGGTTCCTTCTCCCAGCTGAAGTTCTGTTAAGACAAATGCATATTTTTAAGACTGGGCTGGTCACAACTATTTAACTATTTAATGCTGGTTATGAACATTTAATTACTATCGGCTTTACCTACAGTAGCAAATGAGTGATTTAATTTTGTACCATTATTAATTGACTATATGATACATAGGTGTGTATATATGTCCAAGTGTTTAAAAATGTGTATATACTTACCATTGTGGTTCAATAGCTAATTATTACATAAAGGGCAGTTGCATCCTAGTCATGGGTTCGTCTTGCATCTTCTTTTTATAGGTCATGGCCAGCAGATCTGAATAACATTATGAATGAACATAGTATTAAACCGATTGGAAAGTTTATAAATAATTTTTGAGGGCAAAAGACAAGGCACAGGGAATCCTACAATTTAGGACTGGCTTATATTCTTCTCCAATTCTTATTCATATAAGACTGATCACCAAACTTAAAATTCCTGGTTGCTGTGTCATGACTGCTTAAAGGGCCTATAGTGGACACTGTCAGTTATCTATCCAGGTCTCCTCAATCCCCCTTAGTGTATCTGTGTGCTCTTCCTGGCATTAACACACTTTTATTTCCAATACCCTACACCTTTGACTCTTTTTCATAAGACAGTCATGGTACTACTAGAGCCACTTTACCGACTCAGGCAGAGAGCCAGAAGTCTCTGAAGTTTGAGATGCCCCTGAGAAGTCCTTAGCAGTGACTGACAGATGTGAGCATATTCAAGCCTAGCTGCCTTACCTCGGATCAGGACAAACTGTGGGGTAGCCTAGACACCCTTGTGGGATCAGGCTTAAGACATTCTCCACAACCTTGGCCTGAAATCGTACTGTGGATTCTTCCCTCTCCCTGTACTTCCTCCCTCTGTCCTTCCTTCTCCCTGTCCTGCTTCTCCGAAAAGGTACTTGTCTCTCCTAAGAGCATGTCATTAAAAATCACTTGTACAGTGTAATCTTTGTTTCAAAGTCTGCTTCTGAGGAGCCACACCTAAGATGGGACTGTTTTAAAGACCTTAGCTAGGTCTGATCCTATTCGTCACCCCACGCTTTCATGAAGATGCTGCAATCATAGGAAGTCCAGAGAACAAATGCATACTGCAAAGAAACTGCAAATGATCTTGGCAGCTCTGCTGTGAAGTGTTACACAGAAAGCCCTATGGTTTTAATTGATAAAAGGGCAACTTGTGAGCATTGTCTGAATGAACCTACCCCGTCATGCAAAAGCCCTGCTAGAATTGCTTCTTGTCTTCCATTCCCAGTGTTCCTGTGAGTAAGGAACTCCACTCAATAGCTGTCTACTGTCTCCTTGGCATTACACGGCTTTAACTATTTCATGTTAATCCCCTGCAGGTTAAGCTTTACCCCTGAAGCCAGGATTTAGACAGTAAGCAGTAATGCACCAAGGCCTTAATCGCAGGATAAACTCATCAGAAAGCCTTTTGCCTCTGGCCAGTACCCTGGCACTTCTCTTTTGTTGCCTCCTTTCAAGAAGCTCTTTTCCTATCTTTCACCAGTTTCCTGGAACTAGCTTATCTTTTGGTCTCTGTCTTCTCATTGCCAATGGTTTCATATAACGTTTTCTTTCCTGTTGTCCATTGTAATTTTAAACAAAGCCTATAACACAGAGCTAGGGATCCAGAAGCAAAAATAAGTTGTTTTCATGTTTTTCAAATGCATTGTGTATGCATAGGTGCATGTGTGTGTACAAATGTTTGGGGGGGGTGTGTTTGAAAAAAACGATTTACTACTAATACTACAAGCAAGAGATGGCAAAAGGCTCTGCTTTATTTATGTGTCACTTCCCCATCCTTCTCTTTTCTGGTAAAATTCACAGAGTCAAGATGGTAATCATGGAACTTTGCCCACAAAGGATGGAGTAAGATGGAGTAAGAGCTATTTACGTTTCAGCAGTTGTTTTGGATGCTTCGGCCCAGAGTTAGGTTTTGTTCAAGGGTGAAAAAAGAATAAAAAAAGATTCATCTGGGAAGTGTGGTAGTGGAATGGGAGCTGGAAACATTGCTAAGAACAGCAGCATTAGAATTAGGAGAGGTGGGGGAGGATGTAGAAAAACCAGATCCTTGGTCACTGTACACAACCTCTAGTCCACCTGTTCTTCCTTTAAGGACAGATAGCCAGAGTCTCCATTGCAAAGCAAGAAAGGAATTGGGTTGAGAGCCATCAAGCAGGACTAGTTGGGAGTGCCCAGAAAAGGGGGAGGAACAGAAGCGTGGGACACAGCAATGGGGGAGGGGGCATTCAGTGACCTGAGGCTGTTATTTCCTGGTGGCTGTAGATGTATGAGGGACACTCTGAGGTCCTGCAAGCATCTGCCATGCATGGTGTCATTTCACAGTCAATCAGAGCTTGCTGTGCGGGCCATATTTCAGCCCTTGTTGCCCGTTAACTAGTATAGAGAGTAGAGCATGTTAAAACAAGGGCCTACCTAGGTGATATACCTTTCCATTTGATTTAGGTCAATGAATGGCTTTATGCTCTAGAATGCTGTTCCCTTGTGGAGGTTTTATACTTTGATTGACAGATTTCTAACTGCTTTCTACTTAGAAGAAAATGGAATAGGCTTTATCCTTGAAAGGTACCTGTTGCTGGGATTTGAAATCCTAAAATAGAAGTTGCCATTCCTTGCACATCTAAAAGATCTAACAGGAGTTTGAGCAAACCTAAGCTTTACTGCAGATAGAATTTTTTTTTAAGTTTTCTTTTTCAAAGAGCAGAAAATTACACATAATGCAGTAATTGTTTTTTTGCCATGAAGACAAAATTACTAAGGAGGAAAGACTCTATGAGAAAATATAAATCCTATTATAGAGAACAAGATTAGAAGAGAGTAATGCAAGACACATCAATATATTGCCACCGGGCTGGGTACCGTGGCTCACACCTGTAATCTTAGCACTCTGGGAGGCTGAGCAGGAGGATTGCTTGAACTCAGGAGTTTCAGACCAGCCTGAGCAATAGCAAGACCTTGTTTCTGCTAAAAATAGAAAAATTAGCCCGGCATAGTGGCGAATGCCGGTAATCCCAGCTACTTGGGAGCCTGAGGCAGGAGGATTGCTTGAGCCCAGGAGTTTGAGGTTGCAGTGAGCTACCATAATGCCACTGCACTCTACCCAGGTGACCAAGTGAGACTCTGTCCAAAAAAAAAAATTGCCACGGATTGCCATCTGTGGCAATCATTAACTTATTTGTCTTGCTATTTGTTTATGATTTAAAAAGTAGTATCCTCTACAAGGATACTAATCATAACAGACAAATAAATCATAACATTGGAATACAGATGGAATATTGGAGAATGGTATCATTCAAGGGATGGGCAGAGAGGAGCAGTATCTTATAAAGGAGTTACAAGAAGCAGCAAGTATGTGAAAACTAAGCAGGAAATCTACATGGGGTTTTGTTCTGCTTAGATAAGTCAAGAAAATGCTAATAATCAGAAGTGATAATTATGAGAATTTCTTGTGTGCCAGAAACTACAGTAATTAATTCCTTTGCAAAATATAATTTCACTTAATCTATACAACATAACCTATATGTCACATGTTATTGTCTCATTTATAAATAATCAGGTTTAAAGAGGCTAATTAACCTGTCTAATGTCTCACCACTAGTATTATAACAGCAGAAGTGTCAGGGTGAGCAGCTGGTGAAAATAACGCTAATAATGAAAAGGCCCAAGAATTCAGATATTTGATGGATCTATGATGAGAATTTTTAAGAAAAATTGTGATGGAATATAGTGGAACAACCGAGACATAAAAACTGCTGGTATGAAAGACCAAGGTTTCTAGGCTGGATATTGAAGAAGGAATTACAACTAGGAGGAACACTTCTGAATGAGGTTAAATCAGAATACAATGAGGCAAAAAAATGAAGTAGAACTCAAAGAATCTTGTGTACAGTGTAAATGATGAGTTTAGGATTTCAGAGGCAGATCAGTTCCTGGTAAATCTGGGTTCAGGGTGTGACGCAAGAGTAGGTGAATACATAGTTAATTGTCTGTGTGTTCTCACTATACGAGGACAATGTAGCAGACATTTATGAGTACCTAGTAAGTTCATTTACACTCATATTGGACTTTAAATGAGAAATATTAAACTTAAAACTAAGCATCATTATAGCATTTAATCATGTAATCATCTCATTAAAGGTAAGTCTCAGTGAGTAATGATTTTAGAAATCTATTAAATTTCTTTTTCACTTTGTTCTATTTCACTAACCGGTCAATAATGTTTCCCTATTTAAGTAATAGAGGAGCAAATAGACTGTTCATGTCCCTTTACTTAGGTAAAATAGAATGTTGTAAAATGATTTTGTTTATTGAAGCACTTGTGAAAAGAGAATATTGTAAAATAGTTTTGTTTATTGAGGAGGCACGTGCGAAAAAAGAAACTTATAATATGAAATTTCAGTTGGTTACAATTTAATTCAAAGAGGGTGTGAGGAACTTCATGAAACATTTTTCATACTTATTTTTCTGAGTTACCATGTTTAACATGTGACTTTAAGATGCTGTATACATATTTATTTATTTATTTACTTTTTTTTTTTTTTTTTTTTTAGAGGCATAGTCTCACTCTGTCGCCCAGGCTAGAGTGCCGTGGCATCAGCCCAGCTCACAGCAACCTCAAACTCCTTTTTCTTACTGAATTGTTGAAGTTCCTTTTATTTGAGGGATAGGAATCTTTTGTCAGATTTGTGACTTGTCTTTTTGTTCTCTTACAGTGACTTTTGATGAACAAATGTTCTTAGTTTCAAAGTTACTTGAACCCTTTTGTGTCTTGTGTAAAATATCTTGTCCCACCTGAGGCCATTGAAATATTTTCCTTGTCTTTTAAAAGATAGAATTTTGTTTTTCACATTTAAGTCTATAATCTATGGGAATTAATTTCCACATATAGTGGCAATATACATTAATTTTTTTCATAAAAGTAAATGGTTGTCTCCATTCATTGATTTATCACTTCTGTCTCCACTGAATGACAATGACACATCTGCTCTGATTGCAGATTCTTTGTGCTTGTTTTGATCTCTACCTGAAGTGCTCTTCCTTCAGGTTGTCACATGCTTCCATCCTTACCCTCTTTTGGCTTTTTCTCCAAAGACATTTTTTTTAGTGAGCCCACATATAGCCATTTATATTTAAAATTCAATGCTTCCCCAAACTTTTGCAATTCTTCTTCCCTGCTTTATTTTTCTCTATCTCTCTTATGAATATTTAAATTTGTATGTATTTGTCTTATTTATTTTATTATGTATCTCTCCCACTGTAACATAAGCACAATAAGGAAAAGGGTTTTGTTGGTTTTGTTTATTGCTGGACCCGCGGCCCCTATAAAAATGCCTAGCACAAAATCAGTGCTCAGTAATACATATTGAATGAGTAGATGAATGCATATTACATTTTGAAAATGGATCAGGTTATGGGTTTTAGGTCTGTTTCATTGGTCTTTCTTTTCCTCTAAGTGAATGCTACTACCTTAATCTGTGGCTTTATATTAAGACCTGATGTCTAGTAGGGCCTGGCCTCTCCATATTCTCATTCTTTAAGGGTGGTGTGTCTGTTCTTGATACTTTCCTCTCCCTTGTAAATTTTATAATTATTCTATCAAGTCCCATGGAAAACCTCATTCCTATTTGTTTCACATTGCATTGATTCTACAGTCCAATCAGGAAAGAACAAAGAAATTTTTTTAAAAATTATTTTGAATCTTTCTATGTATCTGCCTCTCATTTACTTAGTTTTTCCTTTAATGGTCTTTATATATATTTTACAGATTATCTCTATAAGGTTGTGTACTGTTTGACAAATGCTTCTTATTCTTGCATAGTTAATTTATTCATAGGTTCTTCAATTAAATCAGGTCTTTATCTTAAACTAAACACTGGCACTACACATTCTAAAAATTATATCATATCATGAATTTTTAAATAAAGGTAAAATTTTTAAAGAAGCTAGTAATTGTAATTAATTGGAATTTTTTCATTTAGCTAAGAGATGAAAATCTTAAAAGAAGAACCTAATTAAAACTACTGAGAAGGCTTAAGGAGAAAAACACTTTGCTCTTAACTTGTAACTTTTCTCCCACTCTAAAGCCTTCTATGACCCATTTCCAACAACATTCATTAGTCCCTCCCAGGTGTTTCTAATTATAACTCTGTTTTACAGCAATTATTATAATATTGTGTCGTTTGGTAATTACCTCCTCATGCATCTGTCATCCCCAGTAGGTTGCACACTCATTGAGACCAGGGATTTTATCTTGTCTTTGTACCCCCAGTCCCAGTCCCGGTGCCTGCCATGGAGAATGTAGGTACTATAAGCTTATAGTCATGAAAATTTGAGCATCTAAAGGAGATAACAGACTTTACTTTCAAGAAAGCTTTCAAAAATGGCACAGAAATAGGCCTATATGATAATTCTGTTCTTCCAAATCCTCTTTCCCTTTAGATACAGTGTTGATTCTCTCCTGTCTCCTTGAACTCTCACCTCTTCACCCTCTTTGTTGAATCTTTTCCCTCTGACATCCCCAGACATCACTGTTCTCACAGGAATCTCTCTGTAGCCTTCTCTCTTCCAACTGTACTCAGAAGTTTATTACATATTATCCACTCTGATGTCTTCAGTTACACCAAGAATTCTTGAATTTATAACTTCAGCATGGAACCTACTTTAAAACTCCTGGGCCTTATTTTTAATTTTCTGAATATCTTCTACATGTCTCATAAAATTTAATATATTCCTAATGTGAACTCATTAATTCTCCTACCCACACACCTTTCTGAAATTTGCCATTTTTCCTTTATTCATATGATGGTCTATGTTGTCACAATCCATTCAGTTACCCAAATGAGAAGAATTAGCCTTCCTGGGGCCTCATTTCAGACAGATAATGCTGACTTAAAAGCCGGTCCCCTAAAAATCTCCCCAGTCTCCCCTTCCGTCCCCAGCTGCTACTAGCTGAGTTGTGACCTGTATTTCTCAGCTGGGCTGTTGCAGTGAAACCTCCTACTTTGTCTTCTTCAATCCAGATTGACTTTTCTTCCTTCACATTTTTGTCCAAATTATTTTTCTAAAATATAAAAATCTTTATACATACTTTTGAGTTGCACGTTTCTTGTAGCTTCCCGTTGCTCAAAGGAGTAAAGTCTAAATTCATTAAGGTAGCACACAGGATACTTCATTTGCTTGTCCCAAGCTACCTTCCCACCTTCATCTCTTTCACACATACTGTTCTCCATTTATGCCTAAAGTTTAAATGTTTACTGACAGCATCACATTATTTATACATTTACTTGGGCTGTTTCTGTTATAATTGTCATTTTCCCCTTTCATATCTAAATAATTCCTACTCTTCCAGCTCAAATATCACCTCTCATTTGAAGTATTCCAGTGTACCCCGAAACTGAGTAACTGGCTCCTCTCCTCTGCTTTCATGGCACTTTGTTTATATCTTTATTTGAATACTTGCTAATTTGAATTAAAATTTATTTATATATTTGTCTACCCTTCCTTACTGTGGGTCCCTTCCTAGAGGGTAGAACCATTTGTTTTGCATGATTGTATCTGCCCCAACAATTAGGTTACATGTCCATCCTTGATCAAAACTCCAGAGAGCCAGAAGACATCTTCTGTCCACATAGAGGGTGTCATCCTTCCTCTGCTGTCTGCACTGACTGAGTGCCATCCTTCGTGCAAGCATACGTGTTCAGCCTCTTCCTTAAAGCCTTAACAAACTGCTCAACCCTCTCAATTTGTCTTCAGTGAATTGTTTTCAACTCTTTATTATATTAACTAATCTCTCAACAATCAATACAAAATATTCTAATGATTATATATTTCATCGTGATCTTAATCACTGGAGATACAGCATAGGAATCTTATTATTTTTTCTACTTATTTGGCCCTTAGTATCAGGAGGATCGTGGTGTCTGAAAACCACAATACTGATATGGATCAGTATAGCTGGCTTTTTCTCAAATATTTTGCATGTATTATCTCATTTAATCCTCCAGTCTGCTTTTCTAAGGTGAAAAAATTGGTAGAGGATTATTCTGGAAAGTCAATCCAAGTCTATCTGTCTCAAAATTTGTATTCAAGGATACCTTATTTCTTTAGAAGCAATTTCATTTCTATTTTCCATGTTAACTATCTCCTTCATCACCCATTTTAACCCTGTGTTATCTTTAATTTATTCCTGTGTGGGTTTACATGATAAAGTGCAAATGGCTATAGGAACTCTGCCAAGCTATGTCATGCAGTGCATGGTGCTTTCCTGTTGAATGTTTTGGAATAGTTTGAAATTCAGCTTAACAGCCTGACACTTGATTCAAGAAGTGTTTTTTATTTTTAAGAGTTAACATCACCATCCCAGAGGTGCACAGGCAGTCAGCCTATTTTGCCAGGTACTTAGCGGAAGTCTTTAGCAGTATTAATAGTACATTTTCTTCATTGTGATTCCCTTTTTTATGTTTGCTTATTTTTTAGCCAAGAATCCGTTACAAAATGCAAATTGTTATTTAGAAAGATCTGGAGAACTGGTTTAGAAAGTTGACTTATAAGACAAAGGAAATTCAGGAACAGAGGAAGGATGAAAATGTAGTTTTAGCTGTCATGTATTATTTTTATGATGGAAGGAATTACATGTTCCAAGAAAGGGGAAAGCAACTCTCACTAAGAGTTCCCAGAAGATTTCAGAGGAAATGACATGATCCTAAATCACGTTCTTGAAGTTAAAATGTTATTTAGAAGACCTATTATTTAAATGGCATAGTTTTTATGGTCAAATATGAGCAACAGTAATCCTTTACCTGCACACTTCAATTTATTGATGTCAAGTATATTGGACAAGTGTACATATTTATGAGCCAAGATTACTTTTCTTTAGATTTGTTATTTAAAGCACATTTAGAAATAACTCTAGTTATATTTCAAAATGGCACAAAGATCATAAGCATACAATTCCTTCCCTCCCAAGGTTTTCCTGAAATAAATTTAAAGAAATGCAAAAAGGAAACATAATTACAAAAGGACAGAAGTGGTTTGGGTCACCAACAGATGAAAAGCTTTAAATATTTCTGGAAGCCAGAGGGTGAATGGGAGTACACTGAAAAGAAAAATAGAGTATGAGATCAGAACCTTGAGGTCTGGAATTAGAATCTGCAGGTGGAATGCTGGATGAATAAAGCCAAAAGCTTGGGACCAGCAGGGCTGAAAACATGGGGATTGGTTGAAAAGAGGAAAATTTGTTTTTATATTAAGATAAAAAGGATTATTTATAGAAAATAAAGGCAAAAAGAAACACTAGGAAAATATAGTTTATATGTCAATGAATCAAAAATAACATGGAATTTTAAGCAATCAATGAGTAATAAGAAGTTAGAAGCTACTTTGCTCAAAGGTACTCTCTTTTGAATGAACCAAGATTTGTAGTATTGGTCATAGATAAAGAAATCTAATTATATCACATCACCCCCACCAGCAGACAAAAACATTGATAAAATCAAAACAATAGTAATGATGTTCATTAGCTTTCAAATTTTAGAGTCACCCAAAAAGTCTAGAAGAATGGGATGTAGTTAAAAGACAGAATATTTCAGTTAGAAAATTTTGAACATTTAAAATGTAAATGTAGTTGAGAAAATTTGGAAATTGTAAATTGAGGGAGAAAAGATGAAAGAAAATGAATAACTTCCATCAGGGAATTTGAGATCCTGATTTCAAATTAATGGGACCAAATATATAAGTGAAAATATATTATGTATAGTTGTAAAATAATGATAGAATATTCAAATTAATAAAACTTTGAAAGGTTATGTAGAGGAATATGGAAAGAAAGACATAAAATGTGTGATAGTGTATATATGCTAAATTCTCATATTTCTTAGTGTCCAGAGATTTAATGTGTTAGTCTATTCATTAGAGCTATGACGTCAACTGGCAGAAAAAAACCCTAATAATAATAATAATAAATATTTCAAGCATTTACTTTGGGGCTGAGAAGGTTAAAATGGAGAGTTTTGCTTTTCATCTAAAGCTGTTTTGTACTATTTGATTTGTTTCCATGTGTGCATTATTTGATTAAAAATAAATAAAAATAGAAAGGAAATTATAGCACAATATATTCCAAGAGTCCCTATGGAAGAAGATTTGAAGTGCATGGGAAATACAAAATGTACTAGGTAGTGTTCCAGCTAACAAAATAACGTCTTAAATCAGCGTTTCTCAATGTGCTTTCTCACGGGAAATGATCTGAGATATTCAAACTCCTTTGAACCATGTGAAGAGTGGTTTAAATGGTTACAGTTTATATTGTAGTTTATACAGTAAGCCACCAATAGTCCAAAAGCACCGTATTTTGGGTTTTTAAAAAATTTGAATGTGTTTCTGTATGCTAGACACCAAACGTGTTTAAAATACAATCAAAAGGTGACTGTAACTTCATGGTTGAGAGGTTCTTCGGTATTGGGTTCCGTTTGCCTGTGGTTCAAGTGGACTTGATCTTTAGGATTTCTGGAAATGCCATATATCCTCAACTTCATCTTTCCTTGACCTCCATAATTGAGAACATCCTGCTGGGCACTTGGTCTTCGTTATTTTTTCTTCAAGCTTCTGACTCAGTTCACTTATATATTAATTCCTTTAACTTAAGTCCTTAAAGGCCAGTAAGTAGAAAACAGGCAGAGTAGAGAAAAATATGGAGAGAAGTGAAACAGTGCTTTGGCAACTCTTTCAGGATTAAAAATAGCCTACACTGTTTTATTAATAAAAGCCAGTCAATTGTAGGAGATACTTATAAATAGCCTTTGTTTCCTTGACATGGTTCTGGTTTCATTTTCTCCATAAGTTTTTGTTTTTGTTTTTGTTTTGTTAATGTGTATGCATTTCTGCTTGTGGTTTGTCAACCATCAAGGAACCCTGATTCAGATCCAGTTTTTAAATTGAGTTCAGAAGTTTGTTTACCTACTCCACGCAGTTCCAGAGTCATTGTGATGTGTAGGAAGAACACTGGATTTTAAAAAACCTAGATTTAAATCTTGGAGCTGGCTGGTAATATATAGGTGACCATGACAAATCATTTATTCTGGCTATTCCTCAATTTCTATTTCCTGTAAGAAGAGGATAATACCACATCCTTTATAGAATTATTTGGCTACGAAATTACTTATTGGTGGGAAAGAAGGCCTTGGTGTCTTGAAAACATCTGGTTAAAAAATTTTAATCTAAGGAATGTGATTCTGTGACTAGGGTTTTGAGCAGTGCTTCCTAGCCATCCCCAAAGAGCATTTTAAACATCGAACTGAATTTGTCTTGTTTTGAGACCCTGTACCTTTAACAAGCTCCCCAGCTGATTCCCGGTGTACAGCTAGAATTGAGAATGGTCAGCTTAAATACTTGGTAATCATTTTAAAAGCTAGATTATTTTACTTTTTAAATATGCAATTTATTTTGAATACATCAAGGTCCTAAAACACAAGTCACCCTCAGATGACACTGCAGTTCTCCTACAAAGTTGTACAATGTGGCTTCAACCAAGAATTATATCTTGGATCAGCTTTTCTCTTTAAAGTGATTGACAGTCAACTGGGGTGCTGTTTTTACATATCTAATTACTTTCTTCAACAATAAACCTTTATTGAGCACTTTCTGTCATGAGGCACTTGTTTTTCAAAGATAAATAAAACATACTACCTCTTTTGCAATTTAGGGAGGGTAGACTATAAGCATATTATTTGAGTAGCAGATGGTAAATGACATGATACTACAATTTACAGGGCACTGTGAGGACTCGGAGGAGGCGTATTAGCCTACTGAGAGACTGGAGGGGGTCTTCTTGGAGACAAGTGCATTTGGAGGGATAGATAGGAATTATGCATGTAATATGTAAGTAATAAAGATTGAAGAAAGGAAAGAGCAACAGAAAAGAAAAGGAGACAACAAAGCACACTGGATTATGCAAGGCATTGCCAGCAGGTCTGTATTACTGCAGCAAAATGTCTGGGGCAAGAAGGAATGGAAAATGAATTCAGAGATGTAGGTCTCGGCTAGTTCCTGGAAAGCAGTGTTTGCCAAAATAAAATGCCCCTTATGGCTTGAGTTGCACATCACTAGTTAAGAGAAAAGTGTATGGGCAACCTATGGGGGAGGAAGGTATGTGAATTAGTGAATTAGTGAATGAATACTTCAGTGCAAGAAGTAGAACATTTCAGGAAAATATCCACCCAGCCCAAGCACACATCAAAAGAAACTGAGAGATGCCAAATTATAAGCAGTGAGAGATCTTCTTAAGGAATTGGTGGATTAATACTGGTATATAAATTGGTACATAAATAATATGTGCGTGTATGTATATATACACATAAAAACATATATATGCACATATAGACATATATGTGCATTTCTCTTTTTGAACAAATGGAAAAACAAGCAAGAGTATTCTTACATGCTGAATTTCGTGTGTGCGTGTATGTTATCTTGGAATTTTCATGGTAGAAAAGGTCACATAGATTGACCTACAGAGAGGGAATTTGTATAAGAAGAGCCATTCCACACATCATTATATGTTTTTGAGGGCCTTAAATGGTGATTTAAACAAAGAGAATGTATGCAAAGAAGTGAGGAAAAATTGTACAGTTCAAATCATGTAGCCCCCAATTTATGTTTTTCATAATCAAACCAAACAGTTAAAGCCAAGGTAATTGCTTATGAGGCTCTTACCAGTGTGCCAGTGTTTAATTTTTTTCTATAGACTTCATAGCTTTCGTTGTGGGACAGTTCAGAAATACTGTATCTAGGTTGTTTGCGCTCTGGATAGTAAAGATCTGCCATCAAATGGTGTGCTACTTCTTTCAATTCTATTGTCCTCATCTCCGAATATTTTAATTCTTTGAGTACATTTCTCCATTCTATACGTTTGGAATCACAGAATTCTTTGAGGATAAAATTGACCATGTCATGAAGAGGGGCAAGCAAGGAATGGTCTCAGTAATCCACTTACTGTTCATACTTTTTCTTTTAGCCATTTATACAGGAAAACTGATTTTAATTACTATTTTTCCATTGACCAAGACATCTTAGAATTAGTGCCTGAGTATATCTTCACTGTGGTTCCTAGATTTTTGTATTATACATTCCATTTGTTAAGTATTGCATTGTGTCCTCTCAAAAAGATATGAAGTCCTAACCCACAGTACATCAGAATGCAACATTATTTGAAAATATGATCTTTACAGAGGTAATCAAGTTAAAATGAGTTCGTTAGGGTGGGTCCTGATCCATTATGTCTGGTATCATTATAAAAAGAGAAATTTGGACACAAAGACAAAATATACAGGGAGAGTATGATGTGAAGACACAAGATTGGAGGGATGTGCCTACAAGCCAAGGAATGCCAAAGATTGCTGGCAAAACACCAGGCACTAGGAATAGGCAAGGAAGGATTTCCCATACAGGTTTCAGAGGATGTATGGATTTGTCAGCACCTTGATTTCAAACTTCTAGCCTCCAGAACTGTAATATGATAAATTTCTGTTGTTTGAAGCAACTGAGTTTACAGTATTTTGTTGAAGTAGCCCTGGGAGACTAACACCCTGTTAAAATATTAAAAAATATAAATATTAAAAGGCTGACATAAGACTTACACAGTTTAATTTTTTTCAAGCCAGGATATAATGAATGAATGAATGAATGAAGCCTGCCATCTAATACCACCATGACTTATAAAAGAAATAATTTTAACAATAGAAAAGCAGGAAAGACATATTTAGTAATAGGAAAATCCTTGAAATTTAGCCATTTACAATTTATGTACAAAAATATATTGTCCTTACCTTTATTTTTACCTCAGAGTCCAGCAGATTTCAGCACTTGACTACCCACATTGTAATGACCTGCCAAATAACCAGATACATTGTGGACTTCTGATAAAGCTGGTAATAGAATAGATTTCTGGAATATAATCTCTTGTTCAATCAATAATGCTCTGGGGCATTCCGTGAAAATGGAATCCCAACTGTGGAGTTGTGGGGTTTAATTACCTTAGAACTTTTTCAGAAACCAGTCCTGAAGACCAGTGAGAAACCTGACTTCTTTCTGTGGCGGCAGGTACCATAGGCATTCATTGCCTTTGAAAGAGATTTTGCTATATAAGTTCATCAGAAACAAGATTCTGATCAAATATTATATTGGAGTAAAATTAAGACTTTGTAAATGCTGATGACAGGTTTTCTAAAATGTCCAAATTAAATGCTGGAGTCTTCTTCATGGGTGGTATTAGGTCAATCAGGCATCATTCATTCTTTTTTAGAAATGGAATCTCTATCAAAATACTGATATTCTTCACAAGAATAGAAAAAAATCCTAAAATTTGTATGGAACCACAAAAGACCCTGAATAGTTAAAGCAATCCTGAGTGAAAAGAACAAAATCGGTGGAGGTATCATACTACCTTCAAAATATACTCAAAGCTATAGTAACCATAATAACATGATATTGACATAAAAGCAGACACATAGACTGATGGAACAGAATAGAGAACCTAGAAATAAATGCATTTATTTATAGACAACTGATTTTTGACAAAGGTGCCAAGAAGATAACTGAGGAAAGGATAGTCTCTTTAATAAATGATGCTGGGAAAACTGAATATCCATATGCAGAAGAAAGAAACTAGACCCCTATATCTTACCATATACAAAATTAACTCAAAATACATTGAACACCTAAATGTAAGACCCCAAACTGTCAATCTATTAGAAGAAAACATAGGGAAAATGCTTCAGGACATTTGTCTGGGCAAAGATGTTTGGGGTAAGACATCAAAAATGCAGGCGGCAAAGGCAAAAATAGACAAATGGGATTATATCAAACCAGAAATCTTCTGCATAGCCAAGGTGACAGTCAACAGAATGAAGATACAACCTTCAGAGTAGGAGAAAATATTTGCAAACTATTCATTCAACAAGGGATTAATATGCAGAATATTCAAAGGAATCAAACAACTCAATAGCAAAAAAATAAATAAAAATCCAATTAAAAATGAGCACATGATCTGATAGACATTTTTCAAAAGAAGACACAGAAATTGTCAACAAGTATATGAAAAATGCTAAACATCACTAATTTCAGGGAAATACAAACCAAAATCACAATGACACATCATCTCACCTCAGAATCACTGTTATCAAAACAGCAAAAAAATAACAAATGCTGGCAAGAATGTGGAGAAAAGGGAACTCTATGCACTGTGGGTAAGAATGTAAATTAGGACAGTCATTATGGAAAACAATATGGATCTTTCTCAAAAAGCTAAAACTAGAACTATCATATGATCCAACAATTCCATTACTGGGTATATATCCAAAGGAAAGGGAATCGGTGTGTTGAATTGATATCCGCACTCTTGTGTCTGTTGCAGCATTTTTTACAGTACTTAAGCTATGGAATCAACTTTGGCATTCATCAACAGATGAATGGATAAAGAAAATGTGGTATATGTACATATACAATGGAATTTTATCCAGCCATAAAAAATAGTGAAAATCTGTCATTTGTGGCAACATGGATGGAACTGGAGGTCGTTAAGTGAAATAAGCCAGACAAAGAAATGTAAATACCTCATGCCCTCACTCATATGTAGAAGCTAAATAAGTTGAGAAGTAGAGAGGAGAATATTGGTAACTAGCAGCTGGGAAGAGTAGAGGGAAGGAGGAAATAGGGAGAGGTTGGTTAACAGAAAAAAAAAAATTACAGATAGATAGGAATAAATTCTAGTGTTCTTTAGCACTGTAGGGTGAGTATAGTTACCAATAATTTATATTTTCAAATAGCTAGAAAAGAGAATTTTTTAATGTTCCCAGTACAAAGAAATGATAAGTGCTTGAGGTATTGGATATGCTAATTACCTTGATTTGATCACTAAACATTGTATACAGGTATGGAAATATCACAGTGTATCCCATAAACATATATAATTATTATTTGCCAATTAAAAAATAATAAAAACGATTATATTCTTTTGGCTAGAAAAAAATCTTGTTACTGAAAAAGGAAGCCCATTAATGGAACAAAATAGCTTTCATTCTTTCATTTTATCTCATGATTTTTTTCTTAGAATATAGCTTTTCTCAGTTATAAAGTGATAAATTTCAATAACATTTAAATATGTATTGAATACTCCCCGAGTTCCAAGGAAAGAATTAAGAACCACAGGGATATGAACATAGGTCCCTATCCAAGGGAAATGTCACACATAGATGATTTCTAAAGTTGTGCCCAGGGTTTAACTGGCAAATTGTGTTGGTAATGATTATATATTTCCATTTAAAAATTTCAGAGTACAAGTATCTGTGGACATTCCATAATATGACCACAATATATTGGTTAAATGCAATTTGTATGAGCGCATAAATGATACTAAGAAAAATAATGTCTTAAGATGCCCTTAAGCTCACCCATCCTTTACTTTGGACTTGCTATGTTTCACTTTATTAACCTACCAGAGAACATTAGGGAAAATAGCTATAGCAAAAATCTACTGACAATGAAATGTTTCTCACATTTAGATATGTCTTGAGTACTTGGAGAGCATCCAAATGCTTTTGCTCATTTAAGTTAAAGCAGTGATTTTCTGAACAAAATCAGTTTCTCCTTAGCTGATCAAGTGACCTCTATCGGTGTTAGCCTTTGTCAAAAAAGACGCCTGGTGGAAAATTGGTTTGATGTTGGCACATTAAGTGTAGATGAGAGAACCTGGCAAATAATTGCTCCATTGCTTAGATGGCAATAGAATATGTGCAAATTCTGCTTGGTGGCTTGCAATTATGGAGTCGGTTTACAGGGTTGATATTGTGTATCCCATTGGATCATGGAGTCATTCTCCCACATACCTTTGCTTCTGATAAGCTCTCTACACTGCCTTAGCCTAAGGTTTCCTTCTGAATGTCAGTTTTCCCACTGCTATTGTTAATATTATTCCAAGGCTGTTATTGTTTAGATATTTAGCTTCGAAAATGTTCAATTATTTAGCAAATGAACAAACAGGTATTGAACCCTTGGTAATTGTGAGTTAGTTACTCACTTAATTGCTGGATACAAATAACAATGAGACTGGACCCTGCCTTGACTTTACTGTTAGGAGAGACAAACAAATCAAGAGACATCTTCAGATAGTGTGAGGAATTGTTACACTCCAGTGAGTGAGTGGGAAGAGCTATCTCAGTTGAAGAAGTTTGGGTAAGAGTTCTGCATGAAGAGATATATTTGAGTCCTGAAAGCTGGGTAGGCATTAGCAAAGCATGAGGAAAGGAGTTTTCAAGTTAGAGGATGTGGAATGTGTAAAAGGCTTGAAGGTAAAAGAGAGCTAGGTGTATTGAAAAATTGGCTGTTGCCTTGATGTATTTATATGACTTATACATATTATATTTCCTACTTAAATGTATCACATCAGATTTGGGCTTGATCTGATTAAGGAGATTGATGGAAATAAGCCTGCGCCTAGTTGAATGAATCTATTTGTTAAATGAACTTGTGCATTTCTTTTGCTATTTGACAAAAGCAAAGAAACCACGATGTGTTTAATGTGTACCTCCATTAAGCACCACCCTGCACAGACCAGGATCTTAGTCTTGTGTGATTAGTATTCCTGTTAAATTCCTTACTAACCCAAATCCCATAGAAAGTAGAATAATGTCCTCATCAACCCAAATTATTTTGATTCATGTATGATAATGAATGATTAGCACTTTTACTTTTAGATTTTTTAAAGAAATCAAAAGAAAAACATGATAAATTTTATTGAAAAAACCATATCCATGTCACTCAATTTTACAACTGTTAATATTTTGTCATATTTGCTCCTAGTTGTTTTACATTTTTTTAAAAATGAAACATTATGGATGTAGTTAATAATCCTCCTTGGCCACTTCCCTAGTCCCATCCTTAGATCCCCAAAAGGCAAGAACAAGTAGGAATTCGGTATGTGCCCTTCCTTGCATTCTAGTTCTCTTACTTTTTGTATAAATATGCACATCCACGAACAATTTATAGAATTTTATATGTGTGTGTGATTATTGTTAACTTTTTATTATGGAATATTCCAAACATGTGCTAGAATAGAATAGTATAATGAAAACCCAAACACTCATGACATAGCTTCACCAATTAGCTACTCAGGACCAATCATGTTTCATCTACATCCACACATACTAACCCCTAAATCCTCTCAATTATTTTGAAGCAAATCCCAGTCATAATATCATTTCCTTAGTATTTATTTGACTATGTATTTCTAAATGATAATGACTTTTTAAAACACAATGATGGTATAATTATCACAACTAAAATTTTTAAAATATTTCTTTATCATTATCAAAAATTTGGTTTCACTTTCCTCCAATTGACTCCTAATATTTATTGTACAGTTTGTTAGAATCAGGGTCCACATAAGGCCCATTATTTGGAGTTGGTTGTTATGTCTCTTAAATATATTTAAAGTTATAGCTCCGTTGCCAATTATTTTCTAGCTATTTATTTGTTCAAAAAACCATGTCAGTTGTTTTATAGTTTCCCACAGTTAGAAATTTGTGGATTTTATTCATGTAAAGACTTATAACTTCTATTTCTGTCTCTCTGTTTCCTGTAAGCAAGTAATTACATCTAGAGTCTTGATCACATTGAAGTTTGATATTTTTGGCAAGACTTCCTTATAGGTAGTATTGTACTTCAGGAAATAGGTAGTATTGTACTTCTTTAGAAAATACTTCTTTGGGAAATATCTGCTTATATGTTCATTAGTAGTAATTGATGGTCATTGCGTAGATACGTTATTTCTTTAAGACTTATAAAATAGTACTATCCTAACTTCCTACTTCATTTATTGACTATGCATGTGTGAATTTTTTAGTGTCTGATGCCATATTATAGACATTCTTCTGCATTTTGTTTATGTTTGTCTCTCCATGCTGATAAATAAATATTTAATGAGTTCCTGGTAACTTCTGTATGATTTTCCATCCTATAGCTTTGTTTTTTCTTTTTTCTTTTTTTTTTTTTTTTTTTTTTTTTTTTTTTTTTTTTTTTTTTTTTTTTTTTTTTTTTTTTTTTTTTTTTTTTTTTTTTTTTTTTTTTTTTTTTTTTTTTTTTTTACTATTTATCAATTTTCCTATTATTGGATATTTAGGTTATTTCGGAATTTTTGCTACTATAAATAAAACTGCAGGGCACTTCTTTGTAATGATCTCTTGGTGCATGTGAGTCAAAGCTTCTCCAGAAGTTAAATGTTTAGGTCATATTTTAGATTCATTTTCAGTGTTACTAGGTAGTACTAAATTTATCTCCACTTTTCCCAAGGCTTCTGAGGCCTTCCAGTGTCCTTCAGTTCAAAGTACTCAGCATGCCAGTGTGCCATACTTTGGGGTATCTTGTTGTGAGCCCCAATACTGTAATTATGTAGGGAAATTGTATGTCACCATTTAATTGGTAAATATGAAAACCAAGGATAAATGAAAGTATTCTTTTGATATATTGTTAAATGAAAACAATAGGAAATATTCTATGTTATGCCTACAACTATATAAAATTATGCATTCAAAAGTATAAATATGTACAAACGTTGTACAATAAGAAAAGTGTGGCTCATCTTTGTCCTCAGTTCCTGGGAGATAACTCCTAAGGCCTTATAATTTCCCAAGTGATAGGAGTATCTGAGCCCCTCGGATCACACCTGAGTTTATGCTAAGTAGGTAACTCAGGATGGGGCCCAGTCACCAGAAAGACTAACCATACATATACCTGGAGGATTAGGGCTTTGAGCCAGGTAATATCAGCCCGACCTCTGGCAGTGGCATGGGCCTGGATAGTGAGTTCAACCAGCTATTCAATGATTCAATCAACCATGCCTACATAACGAAACCCTAATAAAAACTCTAGATAGCAAGATTTGAGTGAGTTTCCTGGTTGGGAAGGTGGAGAGAGGGTAATGCATCCTGATTCCATAGGGAGAGGACATGGACTCTCTGCATTTGGGATCCTCCCAGTTCTAGCCGTATGGGTCTCTTCATTTAGCTGGTCCTGAGTTGTATCCTTATGATACAATTATAAACATAAGTATAGTGCTTTCCTGAGTTCTGTAAATCATTTCAGCAAGTTATCAAACCTGTAGGGGTTATAGGAACCCCCAAATTTGTAGCTAACTTGTCAGACATGCAGGTGGCTTGGGGACCCACAAACTCGTGACTGGCATCTGAAGTAAGGACAGTCTTGAGGACTATGCCCTTCACCTGTGAAATCTACACTAATTTTGTGTAATTAGTGCCAGAATCACATTGCAGGATTGCAACAATCATTTTGAAAACTCTTTGTCAGCACCTATTTAAAGCTTAACCTATGCATATTCTTCAACCTAAGAACTTAATTCCTGGGTATGTGCCTCAGAAAAATGACTGCTATATCCAACAAAACACATGCTCAGAAATGTTTATAGTAGCTTATTCATAATATTATAGATTCAAAGAGAAAATAACCCAAATATTAATCAATAGTAGAACTAGCAAACAATTTAATTATGGTCATACAATGTAATACTATATAGTAATGAAAGAGGAACAAAATACTAACAGACAACAATGTTGAATGAAAGAAGCCAGACACAAAAGAATATATACTGTACACTTACATTTTACAAAGTGCGAAAGCAGGCAAAAACAGCCTATGGTGACATAATGATGGTTATCACTGGAGGGTATTGACTGGGCAAATGCTCAGGACTGGGAGCCTTCTAGAATGCTGAAAGTGTTCTATTTCATTATTGGTATAGTGGTAACATGGGAGTACACATGCATTTTAAAAATCTACAAATTATACACTTATAATTTATGTGCTTTTTTGTATATAAGTTATATATTCATTTTAAAAGTTAAAAAAGACAAAAATGCACATTTCTCAAATGAACGAATTTGTGTGGGAGTGGCATTTTTAGGAATTTTTATATTGGTGCTTTCTAATATGTGAATGTGAGTAATATAAATAATTTTACTAATTCAGAGTAGATGTAATAAATGCCCCAGCGTTTCCACTCAGTATCACTTAACGCTAGAAGGGCACAAATATCCACAAGCATCCTATATATTTATATATATTGAATATTAATAAGCTTGATTATGGCACCTGAGAGAGTCGAGGGGCCAGGGTATTGGATATTAGCTGATCTCCCACTTATGACTTGTGTGTTATTGGGCAATGGCAGTAAGAGCTCCTTGGTAAGTTAGGATAGAAATAATGCTTATAAACATCACACACACAGGAAATACCCTTAAGTGTAACCTTTAGGTTTTATTGTTACTGGCCATTATTACATAGAAATACCAGCTGGAAGAGACAACTTTTATATTTCCGGACTTCTAAACTTCCTGGCATTTGACTTCTTATTCTTTGTCAGAAAAACCGAAAGCCACAATAATAATAGCTATAGAGAGAGGAGGTCTCTTAGAGCAGGAAATGCAAACTCAGGGTTAAGCTCCATCCTCCCTGAAAAGGCGGCACACTTCCTGCAGAAGGGAACCCTGAGCTGGGGCCGTTGCACTTGAGGCATGTCCCTCGTATGTTCATTTACAAATCAATTTAGCAGAATCCCCAGAGGGGAGGTAAAGGAAAACCTTGGCCTTAGATAGAAATGCAAAGACCCTTAAGCCTGAAATGAAGAAAAACATATTCATTTGGCTTTAAATAAGGCCTTAGGCTGAGTTTGAAATTGAATTTTAGTCTTAGAGTTTGGGTAAGCATACCAATAGGTAGTGTATCATTCTTCATTTCTGTTTGTTTTGGGGGATTGGATAATGGTGTTTAGAAAATTCTGGCTTTCAAAATATCTCAGTTTAGAAATTAAATAAATATGTCATAAAATGCCATGTAGATTTTAACATTTCTTTTAGTTTTTAATTCAGTGCTGCATGGGTGAAATATATCTGAAATTTCTATATATAACATTTTTAGTTTAGTGTCTTTACTGTCGTACTGAAGCATTTATATTTTGTGTACATTTTATAATGGTTTTTTCCCCCTTGGATCACTGTTTTCTAAACCATATGCATTGAACAATGATGTAAAATTTAAAAACAAAGAAATTGGTAAAAGCTTTGGCTATATTATTTTAGAAATCATGTATTTAAAACACTTTTAATGTAGAACATCTCAGAGATTTTAATATTCTATTATGCGTGGTTAATGTCTAGGCTGATTTTCTACAAATTATCTAACCCAAGATCTCAGAGATTTTAGTATTCTATTATTCATGGTTAATGTCTAGGCTGATTTTCTACAAATTATCTAACCCAAGAATTCCTTTCTTTCTTGCCTAATGCACATACTGGCATATCTTGACACTGATTTTGTAGAAAAACTCCTGATGATAATATACATACACACAGTAAGATGTGATTGTTTTGGCACATAAGACCTATTTGTTCATGGGGAGAAAACTCACATATATGACTTTCTTTTTAAATAAAATATTTGATAATAGTGGTAAATAGTGGTAAGTTTAGGCAAAATGATCAAAGTGGCTGTGTGTCCCCTGATTTGACAGTAGACGCTATAGTAGTTACACAATATGTGCTATTATTTAATTAACTATTTGACAACAGAACTGGTTATTATTGAGATTTTACCCTTTCATAATTCCTCATTATAAATGGTCATATATATGTATAATATGATTTATTTTCATTAATAAAAGTGTTAAAACTTCAATAATTTTGCTGTACCAGATTCCTGAAATAATAAAATATAATTACTTTTGGTGGCATACCTATAGTTTGTGAAACCACCTTAAAAATATAATTTAGTCGAGTGGGGTTTTTTTTTTAAATATTCTGGGAAACAAAATTGTCTCAGAAGAAGAATTTGCATTTTGAAATCTGATTTTATAGCCACAGTGATCATAGCATCATTCAATTCACACAAAAGAATTTAATCTAGAGACTATGTCACATTTGCATGAAGTGTCTAGTTCCAAAATACCTCCTACACAAATGTGGATTGAATGTGTTCCCTGCTTCCCCAGTGTTACTAAAAGACCAAAATAATACCCTGCTCACCAATATATGATAAAAACTCAGCAGTATATATTTTCAGAGAGCATCTTTGATATAAATATGCAGTTCATTTTTATTTTGAAGTATCATTATGAGAGGAATTCAATATTTCTTAATGGGTTATAGGGATCATTCACCTTATCCCCTGCTAGAAATGGGCCCCATTTATGCACAGAACACACACAACAGAACATGATGGGAGAGCTACCTCTATGTCAGTGACCTTTTTCTACTGTTAATTTTTCTTTCGGCTGGCGACTGTAGGGAAAATTATCCCCCAGTGTTCTCTGTGCTTGTTGTTACAGAAGCTTTGTGATGACATTTTTAAAGTGGTAAGGAATGATCCTGGAGAGCAGAATGAGGGCTATAAAACCAGCTCAGATCACAATTGTGTGGCCATTGGCTTTCTTTAGCTCTGTGCATTGTTAATGTTGGTTCTGAAGAAATAGGGGTGAGGCAGGGTTGGAAGCATAACTGGGGTGAACTTGGCAGCATATATCAAGAATAAACCTGTACCATGGCCCCGTGAGCTTTCATACTACTATCCTAGAGCAGCCCCAAGCTAAAAATAAAAGAGATACTGTAATTTTAAATTAATTTTTAATGTTTGGATTAAGAAATTGAACTGAATTTAGGCATGAGCTTAGATTGTTATTAAGACTTGAAAAGATCATAGAATTTACTGAAAACAATGCAAATGTTCACCAGTGGCAATGGATAAACACATTGAGGTATATCCACCTAAAGGAATACTACTCAGCAATAAAAAGAAACAAGCTACTGATACATATAACAACCTGGATGAATCTGAAAAACATTGTATTGAATGGAAGTTGCCAGACACAAAAGACCACGTTCCCTGTGATACCATATATATGAACTTAGAGAAAAGGCAAAAATACAGTGACAGAAAGCAGACCAGTGGTTCCAGGGGCTGGGGATAGGAGGCAGAGATTGACCACAGAGGGGCAGGAGGGAACTTGTTCCAGGTAATGGAAATGTTTTATATGATAATTATCACGACTGTATACATTTGTCAGATTTCATTAACTTGTACACTTAACCATTGGTGAATTTTACTCTGTGTAAATTATACCTAAATAAAATTGATTACAAAGAAAGTATGGTAGAATTCACTCATAAGGGTGGGGAGGGGATTTTTCTAATACCGAAAAGTCACCAGAAAAATTATAGGGACAGCCTGAGTTTCATCTAGAATCTGGACAAGAATTGATGTCAGTTAACGAACTTAAAAAGACGGTGGAAGATAAAAATGATTACACCCATGAGGTCTTCTTGTTCATTGTAACTGATAAATATGTGAAGCACCGTATCTGAGTGGTTAGCACATAGAATGCATTTAATAAATGCTTATTGCTAGTATTTTTATTGTTGTCATTATTATTGTTCAGAGTGCCTAGACAACCTAATGGGAGTTGTGAACACAGGAGAGACAGACACTTTCTCTGACCTTCCAGTGGAGACAACCTATGAGAGGTTCTAGTGATTTGAAATACGCAATATGAAGTGGAATTTATCAATGACTTATTTAGGGGAAATAATGACCTATATATAATATGTCACAGAAGCTGAATATGAGAGCACCGTTTCTCTGACACATTCTGAGCTTTTCTGTGTGTGTCAAATCATTTCTGAGCTATCTCAATCTATTGTGAGGAGTCTTAGAAGAATTTTGTATCTGGTAAGAATTAAGAATTCCTAAATTTGCAGGCATTCAGCAGAAGTCGTGGCTATATACAGAACATTGAAATCATTCAGAAATGTTTTTTGATCATGAGAGAAATGGGTAGTGTGCCAACAATGACTATAGGAGTGTTAACTTTTTATAGCTCATGTTAACCTTGATCTTCACACGTGCTGCCATAAGGAACATACAATAATAGTATCTACTGATTTTTTTAATGTGCCCAGACTGACTGTGCTAAGTAAATTTCATGAATTATCACATTCAAACTTCATCACAACTTTAAAAAATCGATACAGATAGTGAAAGAGATTCCATAAGAATTAAGAAGCAGATCAAAAGTTTGATCTGACTCTAACAGTTGAGAATCACTGATGTGAACAACCGGACAAAACTTGGTGAGGGAATATTAAGCCTTATCAGAACTGAATTGCTGACATCATGTTTTTGTTGTTGCTAGTCCTGTCCTGGGGATAGGATAGAGATAGATAACTGACATCTGGCCCAAACTCCTTGTACTTTCCAAAATATGTCCATAGGACAGCAGTATGTACTAGGTAGTCAATAAATGATTGCTGAATGACTTAATTAACAGCTCCATGTAGAAAGCAGGATTTGTATACTATATTCTTAGGGTCTAAAAGATACCAAACATAGCATCAGGCTGATGTTGAATAATGGTATATAATTTATTTTCATGACTTCCCAGCTGAACAAGTCTATTTTGAAGTCCATTTTGGGGCAATAGACACATTTCTGTGTTAAATTGTTTGCATTAGTAAAAACTTGAGTTTTGATAAATCTTTAATTATATTTAAGGATTATTAAACTGAGACAATTGTTGATCCTAAATATAGAATCTAATGGGTACATTTATCATTTCCTTATCATACTGAGCTTTGAGCTTTTGGTTATCTATTTTCCAAGAAAGTAGGAATGTTGTTTCTTAGAATAAAAATGTTCTTTGTAATGTGAGCAATAGATTGAAGCTGTGAAGATTGGTTCTTTAATGAAACAGGCAAAATTCCAATGGAACTGACAAGCTTTATTTCTATTTGTTGTATTTTTTTCTCATTACAGATGGACCCAATTCAGAAAGCCGTAATAAATCATACATTCGGGGTTCCTCTTCCCCATCGAAGAAAGCAAATCATATCATGCAACATTTGCCAGTTGAGATTTAATTCTGATGTAAGTTTATCATTTAGTATTCACTAAAAAATGTATTATGCTGTTCCGATCCTGCAGGAGAAAATATTTCTTAAAACACTTTTCCCCAATAACTGAGCATGTCAAAATTCAAAGAGCGTTTCATTCCTTATGTGCTTTAATTTTGGAGTTTATTATATTTTGCTTAGTTTTTTACTATACAAAATCCATACACATACAAGTTTTTATACTTGCATATACTTGCAGTTTAGTGTTTGTTGGTGTTTTTTGTTTTTGTTTTTGTTTTGTCTTTTGGGAATGCTACATGTAGGTAATACACTCTGCCTTTGGGAATAGGCTTTCAATACATTATACCTCTGAAATAAGGTAGGAAATAAATCATATTTTGAGGCCAGTAGCTTGGCTCTGTGAACTTTCTTTGCCTGACATAAAAGCCCCAAATTCTAGATCAGCCCTTGTGTCCTTACTTATATTTGTGTTAGAAATCTGGAGTTGCTGTCCTAGGAATATTAACGTTTTAACAGGGGATCCTAAAGACCTCAAATCATTCAAGCCCCAAAACAATAAAACTTAAGTGGAGAACACATAGAAGGGAAATATTTGTGGACCTGTCCAGTGCTTTGCAAGTTATTCAGGGAGTTATTCACACCTTTTATACCTTTTCTAGGATCAGGGAGGACTGTGGATCCATCACAGTGATAATAATTTTGACTTCTGGCCAATATGAATAATCTGTATTTTCCCCCTTCCCTGCTAAACCTGCTTTAGTGTGGGGTTAGTTCTGAGAGATGCAGAAGAGAGAGGGAATGTTGGTTTAGAAGAAATAGAAATTGGACACTGTTTATACTCTAGGCAAACAGAGGGGCCAGACCTATCAAAATGGACTCCTCCGAGGTGCCGTGATCTAACCCTAGGCTGATAGTGTGAAAATGACCAAACAGATCTGGATTCTGGAGAATGTTAAGCCTTCTAGTATTTAGTCTCTCCAGTCAAATAGCTCCCATGGGTATTCTGGTGATGAGGATAGGATACAAGATAATCAGGTATAGTAAATAGAGGTGACGTAAATAAAGTTGTTTGTTTCGTCTGTAAGGAGAAGATTTCGTTTTGTATGAGTATTGCTGTTGTCTGTGCCTGCTAAAACAAAATACCATAAACTAAGTAGCTTATGAACTACAGGAATTTATTTCTCACAGTTCTGGAGGCTGAGAAGTCTAAGATCAAGGTGCTGGCAAATTCAGTGTCTGGTAGGGGCCTGCTTTCCGGTACATTTCCAGTGTATTCTCACATAGTAAGAAGGATAAAGGAGCTCCCTTGGGACTATATTATTTTTTTTATGTATTTATACCAAAAATTATGTTTATTGTAGTAGCATTGTTTTTTAATTATAAAAGTTCAAAGACAATTCTTTGCCCCAAGATATGGCAATAGTTACATTAATTGACTCATCCAGTTATTTGAGTATAGTATAATCATTGAAATGTTTACAAAGACCATGTAATAACTTTGAAAATGTTTATAAAAGAATGTTAAGTATGTTAAGAAGGATTATATCTAATCAGTTTTAATTCTTAATAAGGAAATGCAGATAAGAAGGATTCAGCAAGTCAACACACTAGTGGTATCAGTTTTGGAGGAGGATGAAATGGTAGAAAGCACAGGAATGGAGAATGGAGTCTAAATGAGTCAGCATGTCTTAGCTGTGACTTATTATGTCATACTCAAGTACGGTCTCTTTTCCTCAACTTTCCCAATTTTGTAAAATGAGGGATAATATAAATATTAGAAGGATTGTTTAAATAAATGAGTTAACACATACAAAGCATTTAGAATATTACCTGAAACAAGCATCTTTAAATACCAGCTATAACTTGTATAATAGATGCTTTACCTTTCTGTATTGTATTTTATATTTATTTGTTTATTTATTTTTATTTCAGAATATTATGGGGGTACAAACATTTTGGTTACATAAATTGCTTTTGTACCATTTTGGTCAAAATTATAAGTGTGCCCATCCCCCACATATGTGCATTGTACCCAAGTGTGAATTTACACATCCCCTCTTCCCCCCTCCACCCACCTGCTTGATTTCTGATGAATTTTATTTCCATATGTGCACATAAGTGTTGATCATTTAGTTCTAATTTAATGGTGAGTACATGTGGTGTTTGCTTTTCCATTCTCGTGACACTTCACTTAGAAGAATGCTTTCCAGCTACATCCAGGTTAGTACAAGAGGTATTAGTTCACCATTTTTTATGGCTGAGTAATACTCCATGGTGTGTGTGTGTGTGTGTGTGTGTGTGTGTGTGTATCACATTTTATTAATCTACTCATGTGTTGATGGGCACTTGGGTTGTTTCCACATCTTTGCAATTGTGAATTGTGCTGCTATAAACATTCCAGTGCAGATGTCTATTTTATAGAATGTCTTTTTTTCCTTTGTGTAAATACCCAGTAGTAGGATTGGCAGTTCTTTTAGTTCTTTGAGGTATCTCCATACTGTTTTCCACAGAAGTTGTACTACTTTGCAGTCCCACCAGCAGTGTATGTGTGTTCCTATCTCTGCATCCACTCCAACGTTTGTTGTTTTTGGACTTTTGATAAAAGCCATTCTCACTGGAGTTAGGTGACATCTCATTGTGGTTTTGATTTGCACTTCCCTGATGATTAGAGATGTTGAATATTTTTTCATGTTTGTTGGTCTTTAGTCTATCTTCTTTTGAAAAGTTTCTGTTCATGTTTTTTGCCCACTTTTTAATGGGGTCGTTTGATTTTTTTTTTCTTGCTGATTTGTTTGATTTCTTTATAGATCCTAGTTATTAGCCCTTTATTGGATGTATAGCATGCAAATATATTCTCCCATTCTATAGGTTGTATATGTGCTCTAATGATTGTTTCCTTGCTATGCAGAAGCTTTTTAATTTTATCAGGTCCCATTTCTTTTTGTTGTTTCTGTGATTGCTTTGGGGGCCTTCTTCATAAATTCTTTGCCTAGGCCAATGCCCGTAAGAGTTTTTCCAACATTTTCTTCTAGAATTCTTATAGTTTCATGCCTTAGGTTTAAGTCTGTATCCCTTGTGAGTTGATTTTTGTGAGTGATGAGAAATGTGGATCCTGTTTCAGTCTTCTGCATGTGGCTATCCAATTTTCCCAGCACCATTTACTGAATAAGGATTCTGTTCCCCAGTGTATGTTTTTGTCTGTTTTGTGAAAGATCAGATGGCAATATTAGGATGGTGTTATATCTGGGTTCTCTGTTCTATCTATTGGTCAATGTCTCTGTTCTTGTGCCAGTACCATGCTGTTTTGGTTACTATAGCCATGTAGTATAACTTGAAGTCTGATAAATTGATACCTCCCAATTTGTTCTTTTCGCTTAAGGTTGCTTTTGCTATATGGGGTCTTCTTTGGTTCCATACAAAGCATAGAATTATTTTTTCTAGATTTGTGAAAAATGATGTTGGTATTTTAATGGGGATTGCATTGAATCTGTAGATCACTCTGAGTAGTATAGACATTTTAACAATATCGATTCTACCAATCCATGAGCGTGGTATGTTTTTCCATCTGTTTATATCCTCTGCTATTTTCTTCCACAGTGTTCTTTGGGCATATTTTATAAGGTCACTAATTCTATCCATGAGGGTTCTTTCCTTATGACCTAATCACTTCCCGAAAGGCCCCACATCCTAATGCCATCATTTTGGGGGTTAGAATTTGAAGATATTACCTGAATTTTTTCAGGAATATAAACATTCAGTCCACAGCAGCACTTAAATGATATTTGCTGCTAAAAAGAAAAAAAGAAAAGAATACACCACACATACAGCATTTTATTTGAAGAGATGTCTTTTGTTTATTTGTTTGTTTTTAAATACTTAGCATTTTGATTTGAATCATATAAATTTATCATGGGATTGTTTATTAACAATATTTTCAAGTGATTATTGTTGTATAGTATTCTTCATCAGCTGTTTTAAAGAGTTCTCCTAACACGAAAATAAGAGTTTTGAACTGGGCTGAATGCAATGGCTCAATGCCTATAATCCTAGCATTCTGGGAGGCCAAATCAGGAGGATCACATGAGCTCAGGAGTTCGAAACCAGCCTGAGAAAGAGCAAAAGCCCATCTCTACTTCAAATAAAAAAAATTAGCTGGGCCTTGTGGCATGAACCTGTAGTCCCAGCTACTTGAGAGACTGAGGCAGTAGGATTGCTTGAACCCAGGAGTTTGAGGTTGCAGTGAGCTATGATGACACCACTGCACTCTAGCCCTGGCTTCAGAGTGAGACTCTGTCTCGAAAAAATAAAATAAAAAAGAATTTTGAACTCAATAGTTGCAACTTTGGTCATTTCTAAATGCTTAAAAAACAATCATGGAGTTTCATAATTGTTATTTTAAGTGGCTCCTTTTTAGTTCTTTTCTTTTTAAATTGTATTGATAGTTCACTTTGGAATTGATCAGATAATGATGTAAAAGTCTCCCAGGAGCCATGCTGCCAGCTTCTTACATCTAATGGGGCTATTTCAAATATCTCCTCCTGACAACAATATGCTGTTCTCTATTAGTGATACTTCCTGTAAACTAGGAATCAGACAGGGACTTCAAGGTCATTGAAACTAATCTCCCATTGAGTGCAAGAATCCCATATGCCATGTCCAGGACAGTTCTTTTGGTTGATTATTCCAAGTGATGGATCAATCACAACTTCCAGAGAGTGGTTCTGTTTTTTGAGTGTTTAAAATTCTGTAGATTGATATCAAAGTCATGTTTGGACATTTGGAAATATTATCAGATATGCTTTAGGATTATATACACACATATGATTATTAACATTAACATAAAGAACATCACATAAGGAATATTAAAATATTCTTTTCTAAGATGTAACCTTATTTTATTTCTTTGGTAACAGAGAATAGCAATTTATTTTGTTATGGAAGTTTCTACGTGATGTAGGAATCAATATGTATTTTTTAGGGACAATTGGCTTCTCCCTCTCATAACTTTGCTTTCAGGACTGTCCAGCATGTGGTAAATGAAAAATGGGCAAAGTATTTGGGGGATTTGGACTAATCAGTCTGAGTCGTGATTAAACAATTTCAGCCTTGACCGTTTGCTAGATGGTTACTATATTAATCTTTTACTACTGCTGTAACAAATTACCACAAACTTGGTGGCTTGAAACAACACAAATATATGGGAATGCCTCTATTCATTTCATGTCTCTGTCTCACATTTTGGCAATTCTCTCAATATTTCAAACTTTTCTATTGTTATTATATCTGTTATAGTGGTTTGTTACCAGTGATCTTTGATGTTACTATTATAATTGTTTTAGGGCACCTTGAACTGTACCCATACAAGATGGCATATTTAATCGATAAAAATTGTGTGTGTTCTGACTGCACCACCAGCAGGCCATTCTTCTGTCTTCCCCCTTTCCTTGAGCTTCCCTATTCCCTGAGATTAGGCCAATTAAAAACCCTACAATGGCCTCTTGAGTGTTCATGTGAAAGAAAGAGTCACCTGTTTCTCAATTTATATCAAAAGCTAGAAATGATTAAACTTAGTAAGGAAGGCATGTCAAAAGCCAAGGTAGGGCAAAAGCTAGACTCTTGCTCCAAACAGTTAGCCAAGTGGTGAATGCAAAGGAAAAGTTGTTGAGTGATATTAAATGTGCTACTCCAATAAACACATGAATGATAAGAAAGTGGAACAGCCTTATTGCTGATATGGAGAAAGTTTTAGTGGTCCGGATGGAAGATCAAAGCAGTCATAACATTCCCTTAAACCAAAGCCTAATCCAGAGCAAGCCCCTAACTCTTCAATTCTGTGAAGCCTAAAAGAGGTGATGAAGCTGTAGAAGAAAAGTTTGAAGCTAGCAGAGTTTGGTTCTTGAGGTTTAAAGAAAGAAGTTCACATTATAATATAAATATGCAAGGTGAAGCAGCAAATGCTGATGTAGAAGCTGCAATAAGTTCTCCAGAAAATCTTGCTAAGATAATTGATGAGGATGGCTACACTAAACAACAGATTTTCAATGGAGACAAAATGGCCCTCTTCTGGCAGAAGATGCCATGTAGGACTTTCAGAGCTAGAGAGGAGAAGTCAGTCTTCAAAGGACAGGCTGACTCTCTTGTTAGGAGCTATTGTAGCTAGTGACTTTAAGTTGAAGCCATTGCTCATTGACCATTCCAAAAATCCTAGGGCCCTTAAAAATTATGGTAAATCTACTGTGCCTGTGCTCTATAAATGGAATAAAGCCTGGATAACAGTACATCTGTTTATAGCATAGTTTACTGAATGTTTCAAGCCCACCATGGAGACCCACTGCTCAGAAAAAAAGATTACTTTCTAAATATTACTGCTCATTGACAATGCACCTGGTCACCCAATAGCTCTGACAAGATGTACGAAGAGACTAATGTTGTTGTTGTGTCTGCTAATACAACATTTATTCTGCAGCCCATGGAAAAAGGAGTAATTTTGACTTTCAAGTCTTATTATTTAAGAACATCTTTCATAAAGCCATGGCTGCCATAGATAGTCATTCCTCTGATGGATCTGAGCAAAGTAAATTGAAATTTTCTGGAAAGGATTCACCATTCTAGATGCCAGTAAGAATATTTGTGATTTATGGGAAGTGGTCAAGGTATCAACCCTCATGGATGACTTTGAGGGTTTCAAGACCTCAGTAGAGGAAGTAACTATAAATTGAAGCCTAAAGATGTGACTGAATTACTGCCATCTCATGATAAAACTTGAACAGATGAGGAGTTGCTTCTTATGGATGAGCAAAGAAAGTGGTTTCTTCAGATGGAATCTATTGCTGGTGAAGATGCCATGAATATTGTTGAAATTGCAACAAAGGATTTAGAATGTTGCATGAACTTAGTTGATGAAGCAGCAGCAGGGTTTGAAAAGACTGACTCCAATTTTGAAAGTTCTACTATGGGTAAAATGCTATCAAACAGCATCACATGCTACAGAGAAATCTTTCATGAAAGGAAGAGTCAATTGATGCAACAAACTTCACTATTGTCTTTTAAGAAGTTGCCTCAGCCGCCCCAACCTTCAGCAGTCACCACCTTTACCAGTAAGTAGCCAACCACATTGAGGCAAGACCCTCCACCAGCAAAAAGATTACAACTCACTGAAGGCTCACAAGATTGTTAGTACTTTTTAGCAATAAAGTATTTTTAAATTAAAGTATGTGCATTGAATTTTTAGACTCAATGCTGTTGCACACTTCATAGTGTAACCATAACTTTTATATGCCCTGGGAAATGAGAATATCCATGTGATTCACTTAATTGTGAAATTCACTTTATTGCAGTCATCTGGAACCAAATCTGTAATATCTCTGAGGTGTGTCTGTATCATTTTACAGTTCTGGAGGAGAAAAGTCTGAAATGAATCTCACTAGGATAAAATCAAGGTGTCCTCAGGGTTGTGTTCTTTCTGGAGGCTTTAGGGGAGGATCCAGTGTTTTCGTTTTTTCAGCTTCTGGAGGCTGCCTACATTCCTTGGCTTGTGACCCCATCCCATCTTCAAAAACAGCAATAGCCAGTTCAGTCCTTCTCACCCCTAATCATTCTGACTCTCGGTCCTTTGCCTCTCTCTTCCACATTTACAGACCCCTGTGATCACAATGGGCCCACCTGGATAATTCAGGATAATTTCCCTATTTCATGGTCAGCTGATTAGCAACCTTATTTCTATCTGCTAACCTAATCTCCCTTTGTTTTATAATATAACACATTCATAGTTTCCAGGAATTAGGATTTAAACATCTTTGGGAACACGTTCATTTGCCCACCGCAGATATTGTACTTTATTTGGATGTTCAATATAGGTTTGAACAAAATTTCATGACCATTTGAATTTTTCAGATAATTACTCGGTCTAGTTTCTTTGGTCTATGTAATGAATTCACTGACCTTACACTTTGTTTTATACTGAACCTTGGATATAAATTCATTATGCAGTATCAATTTTAAATATTGCAGTTTTATTTTTTTAAATAGGAAGATTCAATGCTGAGTTTATTAATGACATAGCAACATATTAACTATGTTTTACAAGCAAAACATAGTCAATGCAGAATTGAAATATAGGAATAGAAGCTCTCTAAGAAACTTAAAAAATGTCTTTGTATTATTATATATCAATAAGAGAAACTCATGTACTGGAAATATGACCAGCCATGCCCATAAGTACTAATTGTATAAAATATTTAGATACTGAATGCCAAGATCAATTGGATTTATCGGTCGATCCATGTATGAGAAGATAATACCTATATAAAGAAAAACCATAATGTAAATACACATATATGTCATATTGGATCATTTTAATCCCAAGAAAAGTCTTTCTAATCCCAGTAAAACAGCCCTTCCATTCTTTCAAGGTGAATCTGGAATTTGTGTTCCTGTCTCCATTTTTAGACCTAGAATCTTTCTGGAAAAATAACACTGTAATTCAGTTGTATGCTTGGCTGAATCCTCTACGACATAGGAAAGTATTTTTGCCTTATGAACCTTTTTACATTTCAAAGCCTCTTCTCCTTCCAATGAAAATAATAGCTTGTAGTTCTTTTCATCTTTGGATCATGAAAATTCAATTTCCTTTCCTTCTAAGCTTTTATTTATTTTTTTAACCCTTCATATCATAAACTGTGTAGTTTGGTGTCTTGCCATACCTATATCCTGTATGATCCAATTTCCATTTTTGGCCCTGCAGATAGTTTTTAAAATGTCATTAATTATGTTGTATGCATTTTTAATCAGATTACCTTTTCCTGGTGTAGGCTTTTTCTTGAAAAAAAAACTCTTCTCGACATTCATATGAAACATACATAGGGTTATGTAGAAAGCTTCCAATTAAAGACTAAAGGGTTATAATTTGTCCAATTATTTTATCAGCATCTTAAAATAAGCATAAATTACCATGTGGCCTGGGCAAGTTATTAAGTGTGCCTTTGAAAGACAATTTATAGCAGGCCCAACATAGATGTATGTGTATTAAATGAAGTAGAGAATGCTCAATGATTGTTTATAGAATGGGAAATAGGATCTCAGATCCCAAAGTAAGGAATTATAAAATTGTAGCATCTTAGTGTTATTATAATTAAACTTCCAACAATAGAATTTCATATTGTGTTAGACACAGAAGAGACATTTTGCTAATTTCACATCCAAAAGCCGAGGTGCAGAGTGTGCAGGGGATCTGTACAAGGCCATGTGGCCAGTAGCTGGGTGGGTAGGTCCAGCGTTTTCTTCTCTATTGTTTACACCGCATCTGGTCAGGGTAGGACAGCAAGTCCATTCTGAAGTTCCAGTGGATGCTACAACAATGGCACAGAGCAAGATCTGTATGTTCCCTGCTTAGTTAGGCAGTACAAAATAGAAGGCCTGGGGGTTTCGTTCCTTATGGAACTAACTGGAAGGAGGCAGAAGTGTTCCAGAAAGCCATTCGGGGGTACGTCTCACCCACAAGTGCTCACAAGTCCTCTCAAATGGTATTACTTACATTCAGTCACACACAATTGAAATTCAAATTCATGAACTATAATGCAGGAACAACATGTCCTTTAGGACTTGGACTGTCAAGCATCAATTACTTTGGGGAACTGTTTGATACACCAGAACGGGGAAACAAAAACCTCATTAAAGCATAGCATTGTTTGGAGACCTCATACTCCTCTAAAGGGGGATCCTTGGGATTATCACCAATATAATTGATAACTTTTCCAGTGGTATTATAAAATATAAATTAATTTTTCTTCACTTTAGAACCCAGAAATGTCATGGAACTAAGCTCTGTGTTCTATTTAATTCATATCTCTTAGTCATAACAGCCATAACCAAGTACGTCAATATAATGATGAACATGCTGATAGAAGTAGTCTTTTTTACCAAATGATCAAATTAGATAATTAAGCTTACTTAACATCATGGCTTAAGATATCTTGTTAATATTTAAATCAATATTATTGGTGAGGTTGATGTTTAAAGGAAATACTGCTTAGGCAAGGTAAAAACAAAAACTAATAGAGGTTGTATTGGGGTCAAAGAACTATTCTTTTACTTCTTTCTCCTTTTTCTTTATTTTCTGAACATCCTTTATAAGCATGCTTGAATTCTATAAAGGAAAAAGGGATTGTTGTATCTATTATTCTGTTATGGTTTTTAAGGCACATATTTTGTCTCAAATTATAAATACCATTTTTACAACTTCAGTTGAAATTTTCTAAAGGTTTCCTAAAGACAGGCCAGTGAGAGTACAGATATTGTCATTCTCACAATTAGATTTCAGAATTTTATTACACATCCTTTGAGAAAGGTTAGTAAAAACCTATGCGTATGGGATGTGCAGCTAATCCCAAACCTGAAAGCAGCCTCCAGGAAAGCAGAGTGAAATGGTAGGAAAATCATCACATTAGGAATTAGGCAACCTGTTGTCCAGAGTTGCCTTCTCTGTTTGGTCACATGTCTTTGGGCTCTTCATTGAACTTACAGGTTCCACAAATATCTAATTTCAAATGAATGGCCATACCTTATAGTGATGTTGTAAGAATTAAATAAAATGTGACATGTACCCGATTGAATTATAAACTGTGTAGTAAATGAAATTGAAAGGCTGTTTTTATTGTATAGCATAAAAAATGCAGTCGTTTTTTCCTTTGAATGTTAAACTACTCCTTAATAATATCAAAATTTGAAAATGTCTTTGCTTTTTTTAAAAAGTATTTAAAAGGATCTATTCTGTTTAAAGTGTTTGTATTTAGTGTGTTTTTCTGTTAAGCTCTGAGACATTCACTCTTGGTAATTTTTTACCTTTTAAAAAAATGCAGGGACAACTTGTCCCTGGCAAACCTGCTTCTATTAACGACTTTCAACCTCTGTTGCTGCTGCTGCTGCTGCTGTGTCCCAGAGGATCTTCTGAGGGACCCAGTTATAAATTTAATTTTCATGCAGCTTTGAAACATCTCTTTCATAAGAGAGTGTGCTCTGTCTGCAGGACTCAGAGTTTTCTGGAGCTTTGGCCAGAGCACTGTGGTCTTCCCACTGGGTGCTTTTTTCTTCTTCAAAAGCAGTCCTTTGACAAGGCCATTCGGCTTGCATATAAGGGAGGCACATCTGAGAAGTTGATGAGGTTTAGTTGCGCTGCCAGGTCACCCTTTTGTGAGGAGCCGGCTCTGCAGAGTGTGGTGATGGCCTATAGGTTGTGGCAATGTTTGAAACAAGTGACTGGGAGGTCGCTTTTGAAGGGCTTACTCTCTGAGTGTGCATTTGGGGCACATTTCATCCTCAACCTCACTGGCTTCCATTTCCTGAATGGAACCCACAGCTCCATCAGGAATTCTCAGAAACAAAACTCAGACAGAAGGACCAAGCAAGAAATATTGGGTCTAGCTGTTAGAGATTTCAGGAGAAAATGAGCCAGCCAAGAACATAGGAATCTATTTAAGCAGTGTGCTTCTTTGGCAGGATTTTTAAAGTAAAACCCCACCTATTGGGTCATTTCAGGACTCTCTGAAATCAGGCTTTGATACTCCAGAGTTTCATCTGGGGATTGAATGGAGGAGAAGGGACTGAGAATTGAGAAATCTTTATAAAAGAGTCCATATGTTTCAGGGTTTCTTTTCTTTATAACCAAAATAATAAAATTTATTTTTCTAGCAAAATTCTCCTAAACATGGAAAATTTAACCTTGAATGTCTAGAAAAAGAGAGTCGATTTTAGATACAGCTAGTAAATGCATACTTAACCTCCAGTAAACAAAGGGATATTTGCATTTCTATGTAATACTGTAAGCAACTCACAGTTGTTTTATATTAGTGCATAGGGATGTCTAAGAAATCATTCTATTTATAGATTGTATAGCTGGAGAAATCAAAGGCCAGAATATTTAGTTGACTTTTTCAAGGCTCTTTTAACAGCTAATTGGACAAGAAACAGGGCTTTTAAGTTGCAACATAGCCCAATATAGTATTTTTATTTATCATATCAGGTGCCGTACCCTAGGGGAAATCTATTTTGAGAATTGCGTTGACATCAGCTGATAGTTTTCAACTAAGACAATTGGCCACTTATGTCTACACACAATGCAGAAGTTAAGCAAGGGTGGATACCAATGGTATACTCATGGGTTGCTGGAATATGGGAACACATTTCAAAATTGATAGCCATTTAAAAGGCATTGCTATTGCAGTAAACAAATAAATATTGAAGGAAGTAGGAGAGAATCTGTACTGAGAGTCTGTTTCATTAAATGCAAAGAGTTTAAGAAGAGGGTTAAGCATGGGAAAGAGCATGGAAAGACAGAAGGTGGAGGGTAGAATGTGGCAGTGAAGCAAGAGGTATGTTTCCAATTAAATGAACTGAACGCTGTCCATGGGACCCAGAAAATGAGACAAGAAGCCGTTAATGCTAGGAAGGCTCTACAAGTCTTAGATATCATTCAACAAATGTTGAGTAAATAAATGAAGTCCTCAAAACCAGAAACATTTTTCCCTATTGCCATGGTAAGGAAATGAAGGTAGAAACGGGAATCTCCAAGATGTTCTAACTTTCAGCTTCACTAAGGTGTGTTAAGAAGAATTGCTGGATTTTGATACAAATGAATTTTAGGATTCCTTTTCCCCAATGCCTAATATCTCCACAATGCAGGGTTCACATCCTAAGCTACTGATTCTCTGAAACCTAAACATGCAAATTCACATGTATTTAAAGGGAAATGACTAAGTGAAATTAGACTTGAGCATGCCCTAGCAACTGGTCTTATGAAAGCTTGCTTTGTACCAACGTCTGAAGGTTAGTTATTTCTGCTCCCCCCCAAAAAAATTACTATTGTCAATAATCCCTGAATTTTAACTTTATGATTATCATCGAAGATTTCAGAGTGCACCAGGAACTTCATCACTCTTCAATGAAATCTTTATTAGCCACAGAATAAAATCCTTGGTGTAATCCAGTTGCCCAGAAATTTCTTGATACATATATCTACTAAAAATTTAATCAATTGTTTTGTATTTCTTTTTACAACTGTGTACATTCTTAAAGTATAACTAGGGACTAACAAAACTTGTCAAAACCAAAAGTAGAAACTAATTTAACGGCCATCAATAATTGAAGTCCAAAGATACAATTTGCTCATTCCTTTTCATTGATTATAGTCATTGTTTATCAGGACTCCTGGTTTGTTGTTGTTGTTATGTTTCATTATAGTTTATTTCAGCATTTTGTAAATCGTCAGTTTGACCACATCCCTAAAAACTAGGACAGTAGATAGGTTTGTTCCTGGTCAGAGGAGCAAAGGAATTTGAAAAAAAGATAACTGATATTACTGTCTGTTCTTGTGTCATTTTGGGGTTTGTGGCAGTTTGTATCCTTTCCTTCCTAACAGTTGCTAATTGTTATTGCCTCTCTTTTACTGAGTCCTATTCTCCATATTAATTAAATAGAGTAATAGTGATGAAATACATTAACCTTTCTCAATTGTACACATAGCCCAAAATGTCTATAAAGATGAAATTAACCTTCCATTCATTTTTACCTTCTTCACGCTTAAAGTTTCTTACGGTGGTTGGTTTAGAAGTGCTGATTTGGTTTGATCCTGGACTTATGGGGACAGAATTTATACCAGGTATGATATAAATTACACACTAGATCTGGTTTCCATTGCTAGAATTGCTTAGATGACTTTAGAACCAGAACTTGGAAAGATGAATACATAGTAAAACTGTCAAGCTTCCTATTCTATGGCTCTCTGCACGATCTAGGTACTCTTTTAGAATGCTGTACTTAGACCCAACATTCTGGCCCAGATTCACCTTGTTGAAGCCTGCCAAACCTCATTGTAAATGCAGAATACTGCCTCTGGGGTCTGTTGTCTCAGTCCAAATCTATGTTTTGATATAAATTGAATCTGATCGTGGTAAAGGTTGCAGTCATTTAGTGAACTCTTACCGTGTGAGGAGGGAGCTGAATAGAAATGGAGGCACGGTATGCTGTGAAAGTTTAATTCTCTGTGCCCAGGTGTGATTTGCAGTGATACTTTGAGAAGCAGAGAGATCTTTTCATAATCACACAAGTAACGTTGTGTATGTGGTTACTCTTTATTGGGCACAAATGAGCTTTTAAATTCCTTATATAGGAAATCTGGGGAGATTGATATATGGCAAATTTATTCTTATCAGATTTATCGGGACATCAGGTCCAGCTACACAACTTTTAACCTTCTCTTGGATTCCTCTATAAATAAGATTTTAAAAGGTAGTCTCTGAACAGGTTTTATCCATTTCCCAAGCAGAGCTTATTTTCTCTGCATCAGTGAACTTGTCATGATAATCAACTTTTTTGTCCCAACCATCAATCACTCTTGATTACAGCTGGGTAGAAGTTCTGTTCTGTTGATCAGCTCATCAGTGCACATAATATTACACCTGGAGGCCAGTACAAATCATTCCTCGATGGGAAAAGCATTTTCCTTCAAGGCTTTTGTCGATGGTTTTATCATTTACATTTAGGTCTCATTGAGTTGTCATGTCTATCTTTGACTCTATCTTCCCTTGAAATATTCTACCAAAATAGCTCTCAAAGTTTGCTTGATTATTTACACTATATTGTTATTATGCTGTTTTTGCCTTTTTAATTCAAAGGGGAGCTTATGCTCTATTGTCTCATTATTAGCATATTACTCTTTTACAATTCTTAATGCAGATATTGTAGAATTTAAAATCATATGAATTATAATTCAATGAATATTCAGTACTTATGTAAAAAACAGTTTAGCATATGTTTTACTAGAATGTTTGCAAGTCTAATTTTGTTGATTTTTAATGGTTCTTAAGTTAGGTTTTTGTTTAAGTTTTGGCTTGGGCTAGGGAATATTTATCTTTAATTTTTATCTTATTTTAAGTAACACTAGTTATCTACATGGTTTAAAAAGACATTGAGAAGTAAATATTTTAAAATCAAGTGCTCAAAGTGAGCATTGCACTTACACTGTGTCTATAACGTAAGTTATATATAGCAAAAGTATTTCTTATTTCTCCGAGCCAATTCATATTCCTTTAAACAGTAGCATTTTCAGGACAGTTACTGGAGCAATTTACATTATCATGGTAAAATATTTATTGATTTCATAAAGTATTTAAAATAAATATCTGATTAAAATCTTTAATATGTCCTCTCATATTAATGAAAGTACATTTTTTTTTTTTTTTGCCATGTAACAAAACCTTTATGAACATTTTGAACAGGTTCAGCTATTACTGAAATGGCAAATTTCTAAACTTAAATTGGGGCAAATGGCTATAGTGCAGAGTAATGCCTTCACTGGGCACTGTGAATGTAAGACTGAAGAATTAACAGCCACCCCTCAAGCGGAGGACCAGGTACAGGGTTGACTCTTTCTGGATGTTGTAGTCAGAAAGAGTGCGCCCATCTTCCAGCTGCTTGGCTGCAAAGATGAGCTGCTGCTGGTCAGGAGGGATCCCTTCCTTATCCTGAGTCTTGGCCTTCACATTCTCGATGGTGTCATAAGGAAGTTGAAAGGACATATTAAAGAGTTTTATTAAAGAGACATATTAAAAAGAGTTTCATAAACTCTTTTTCTCTTTTTGGTATTTCATTGTATTTTTATTACTTTATAATATCTGAAACACTAATTTAGAGAATTATGAAAGATATCTTAACACTTAGAGCACAAAGTATAAAGAAAACAGAATAACATATGAAATTACAGGATAACATAGATTTGATTAGAAATCATGTCTTTCTACTAAAAGGCTTAATTAGAAAAGCCTAAAATTCCTTTTATGGGTGGACTTCCTATGACAATGATATATTTCTGTGTTTGATTGAAATAAGCCGACAGAGAGGGTGCTGTGTTTTCATTCCATATCAGCATTTAGATATTATTAGTTCTTACTTTAATCTGTGAAATAAAACCAGGGCAAATGGCATCAATTAATGGAAGTGATCTATATAGAAATATATATACTACATGACGCTGGATGGGATTTCAGTGCTTTGAAAGCTGAGCTAAAAGCTCAGACTGGTTTCTCTGGCACATTTCAAAGCACTGAAATCTCAGACTGACATCTCTATGGTCTTGAATCTTCCCGGGACAAGAGTTGATCAGTTTTGCCAAGTGGTGTGTTGTGCTCGTGCAGGTTTAAAAATTAACTTGGATATTTTGTTGTGTTGCCTTCTGTTGTTCCTTATTAGCAGTAAGCAGACTGTGTCTTCTCATGAAGAGTAGTCAAATAATTCATCTCTTCTCAGCCCAGAGAGGCTAGTCAAATGGTTTGCCACCAGGAACTTTTCATTTTAGCCTACAGTATGATTTTTATGCTCGAAACAGAACTTTTAAACATTAGCCACAGCGTATGACCTAATGCTTAACATTGAAAATTAGCTCAACGTAAGTGGCAGTGTTTGTATATTTATAAAACACCCAGATTGCTTGAAAATTTATTACAACTTATTATGGACAGTTTGATATGACATGACAGGTTTCTGCTTTACATAAATAACTCTAGGAAGAGTCTCTGTCTCTTTCTTTCTCTCTCTCTCTCTCTCCTCTCTCCTCTCTCTCCAGTTTTTCCCCCTCTGGAGATATTTAGTTCCATTATAATTCTATTAGCATATTAAATGTTGGCAGAAAATGTGATCCAGATTTGGGAAGTAACATATTTGTGGTGGATCCAGTTACTAAAATTTTGACCCTGCTGTCTCCTGTAATTTGAAACGGGTTGCCAATCTTTTAATTAAAAAATGCCAAGAATTAAAATCTCAGTGGAAGCAGAGACTCCACCAAAGGTGTTTTATGTATAGAGCCAAGTTTCTTTTGTTTTTAAACAAATTCCTTTGACACCGAAGAGTGTTAAAAGAGTGAAAGTTAACATATCATACAACCTATCCTATCTCATGAAGAGATGTATCCTCTAAAATAGAATTCCCAATTCTGGTTGACAGAAGAAATGCTTCAGTATCTGGAAAAGGAGGAGGGGAACAAGTTATCAATATAGATTTCCAGACGATCTCCACATTTTCACCTCTGGCTGAAATCTCTCCCTCAACTCCTTACTTAAATTTTTACCTGCTCACTCAACATCTGCACTTGGTTAGCTAATAGATACTTCAAACCTAAAATATCCAAAAGTAAAGACCACCTCTCAGTCCTCCAAAACCTGCTCCTCAGACAGCATTCCTCTTATAATGGCAACTCCCTCTTCATGTTTTTCTTCCTAAATACATCAGAGTCATCCTTTACTCCTATCTCATACACTAGATCCAATCCTGCACAAACCATGTCAGACGTACCTGCAAAACATATCCAAAATTCGACCCCTTCTCACCATCTTCATGCCATCCCTCTGGTCCAAGCCACCATCATCTCTTATTTGTACTATTAGAAACATCCTCTTAACCATTCTCCCTGCTTCTACTTCTTTTATTCATCATTTAAAACGTCAAGAGCATGTGGCTTTTTTGTTAAAAAAAAAAACACCCCTCTAATGGTGCTACATTTCCCTTCGATTAAAAGGCAGAATCCTCAGAATGGTCACGCAGCCCTATTAAATGTAGCCTCTGGGAACCTTCTGACCTCATCTTCTCCCACGGCCCCTCACTCACCCTTCGCAGACACACTGGCCTCTTGACCAGGGCTGGGACTAGGTGAGGCAAATAAAGCACTGGTATTGGGTGCAAAATTTAAGGGGGTGCTATAACAACCTCAGTAATTAAGACAAATAATATTTGTTTTTGTAAATAACATTTTATTGGATCCAGGTGAGTGAGGCAAGGTTCTATGAGTGGAGGGTCAGATCCTGTCTTTATTTAAAATTTTGATATTTTGTTCATCTTGGATTTTTTTGCACCAATTTTAATTTTTTTTTAAATATTGAATTAAACATTATTTACCTTGATTACTGAGTTTAGTATCCTTTGAAATCATGCTTCTTAGACGAGTGCTTCTCTAACCTCACCCTAGCCTTGGCCCTGCCCTTACTGTACCTTGAATGCCCTGGGGTCACTCTTCCCTCTAGGGTTTGCGCTGACTCTTCTCTCTGCCTGGAATACCCCTTACTCAGACTTCTGTGTGGTTTGCTTCTTCAGGCTTTACTCAAGTGTCACCATCGGATGCTTACCATGACCATGTATTCTAAGATTTCAAACCCCATCATCCCCAACCTCCTTGCTTGATGGTTTTTCTCATAAACACTAATTACCTTTCAATATACTATGTAATTTACCTATTGATTATGTTTATTGCCCACCTCCAATTAGAATGTAATCTCCATCAGGGCAAAGATGTTTGTTTGGTTCACTGTTTTATCCATGTATTAGAGCATTGCTTGTTAGTGCTTAATAAATACTAATTAAATTCATGAATTAATCACTGAATGAATATCATGATGCTTATATATACATCCAAGATTTCTTTTATCTAAGCTCTATGATATTTCAGCCCTCTCCAAACTTGACTTCCTTCTCTTTCCTACTCAAACGATAAAAGCCCACAACTCATGACAATAAACAGAGACAGTCTTAGGAGAGATGGGAGAAGCTACCTTTGCCCCGGTTCATCATTGGTGAATGAATACGGTCTTTTTCTTGTGAGCTTACTCATTTACGGACATCATGGTATTTGGCCTGTCCATGGACATTAGATGGTCTTATAGTGGATGCAGGCCCTTGGTATCTTAGCCCCAAGCACATTGTTTGGGTCCTCTGTTACCTACTGCACCAACAAATAGGATGAATACCCAGTGACATAAATTTCCAATTGTCAGTTCAGGCAATAGTAAAATGAAAGAGAAGTGCACTTCATTTCCAAATAAGTTGCTGCTGTTTAATCATTAAGAAAATTTTGGATGATCAAGGGCTTTCGCAGTGTCTCATCTTGGAGAACATAGGGGTATATTTGTTAACCATAATAGATCCAGCTTCCTGTTGTGATTGTAGGGGATCCAGTATATTTTTTCTCATCCTAATTCAAGCTCAACTCTCTCTACCACAAACTTATGTAGGTCAGTGATACAGATAGCTGTGCATTCAAGAAAACTAAGGGTGACTAGTGATGGGATGGGGTCAGAGAAAAGCAGGATCTAGCAATACACATGGTTAGTGGTACATTTTTGGTTTTTTCCTATGCATGTTGGCTCATGTGAAACAGTGAGCACATGCGAAATTGATTAGTTAGAGCCATGTCATGGGTTAAGAGAACCTCTAGACTAATATTCAAAGTCAAATTATTTAGACTACAAGTTTTCCTCTGCTATATCAAAGCAGAGATGAAAAAAGAAGAAAAAAATCCCCAAGTGGGTATATCTTTCCTTTTCTAATCCTTTACTCATGAGAGCAATTTCCTCTTATTCTTACACTGATAATTCTTTGAATTGGTTTAAAGTTCCACAATAATCATTCTCAATGCCTAACTAAACAGGAAGAGATAGAAATCCCAGGTTTCTTCAGTAAGCAACTTCCTAATAACTGGGACTGCGTGTTTTTTAAGATTTCATTCAAATGAAGAGAGGAAGGTCAAAGGTATCAAATGATTCAGTAAATTCTTCATGTATTAGATATTATAGAAGGTCACTGTTAGCTGGTAGTTAAATGAATAAAAAGAAAAAAAAGACTTTATCAACTTTGATTGATAATTCATACCTAGAGTAAATGATTCTTTAGAAGCAGGATCAATGATAAGTGCTGATGTTACTACTTGTCTTGTCATCATAAAGAATTCTAGGAAAATTGTTATATCCCTGTTGCTGTGTCCTTTAGATAATTTAGCCTAGAGTTTGCACAGTCCTAGATATTGCAAAGACATTATCTGCAACTTATTCTGTCTTGGGATCTCAATTTTACTTACGATAAAAAGAGAGTTGAAGCAGATTTTAAGCACCTGGACTCTCTTTCCATGGGACTCCGATACCCTTTATAAGGACAATTGCTCAAAAGAAAGCAAGCACAAATGGCAGCTAAATATCTCTTCCTGCATAATACTAGAGGACATCAGTGTGTCTTTCATGAACTATTGCTTCAAAAGCCATCCATCACTGCAACAGTCTTCCCATAGATTAAGGACTAGATTTGCATTCTAAATGATTTCTTGCAACAGCTGCTGTAAGATAACTTGGCTGTAAGTTAAGAGTTTGTATTTGATCAGCCGCCAGGAAAGATCATAAAATTCAGTTTGGCAACAGAATTTAGGAAAAGGGATCTCCTCAGCCCAGCTGTGCTTATCTGAGTTAGCAGCATGTGTAAAAGCTCTACTACTCAAACTCTACTCTGGTCAGCATGGGAGTGATTTGCTGCTGCTGAAAGTTGAGTTTAGTTCCAGTTTCTTTGTGTCAGATCTGAACCACCTTTTGTTGAGTATTTGGAGGGGGTGGGGGTTATGTTAAGCCTGCCATAGTAGACATCTTAGAGTGTTGATGGAGCAATCTCTTCAAATCTCTGAGTGATCCCTTGACAAATCACCGAGATTCAGCTTTGCACTCGTCTACAATGCAAGTTCAGGAAAGGAGGAGGGAAAAGGGAAAGGAGTTATTTTGCAGTTACTATTTGCTCTAGTTCTGTGAAATGTAAAGACTAAGGGATTTAGATCAGGCTAATCCTAGTCTCAACCCTTATTAGCTGTGTGATTTTGAACAAGTTTTTTTTTAACTTCTATGAGTCTCAGATTGTTATTTTTAAAATGAAAATAATACTACTACGATATAAGATGGCTCTGAAGATTAAAGGGAGTTTTGTAAGCAAAGCAGCAGGTTCACAGTAAGTATTCAGTGTTAATTTTCTTTCTTCTTCGTACTCGATATTGCCATGAAAATAGAAACATTTTTCATACTCTTTCCAAAATCAGCAATTAGGCAACTGTGGCAAAGATTGCTAGATGTCCAATACTTCTGTCTTTTTTCCTCAACAATATAATTGAATGTTAATTGGGCTCTGCCAATGTATTCTATCCTTTTGGCTAGTTCTTCCTTTCACTAGAGCTTTGAACATGCATATTCATTAAGTTATTTTTAAAAATATAGATAGATGATATAAATTAATTCTGGGAGCAATTTATAGCTCCACTTGGTAACTGACAGGTTGATTCTGGGTTTTCTGTCTCTTCCTTTCTAATCCTAAACCACAAGAAAATGCAGACTTGACCTAACATTTTTTGAAAATGGTATCCATTGAATTTCTGTTCGGGTATCTAACAGTTGGCATTTTGAATCATATAGGTGGATATTAAATGTTCACCTATAGTTATATGCCATCAACAGATTCACCAAAGGTTTAGTTTTATAGGGTTAGTGGAAGATGACTAGAGTTCAAATACTGAGTGCACCAAAATTTCCTCACGGAGAACTGGTCTCTATTTTCAAATAAGATGGTTAGCATGCACAATAAGCAGGCATTTTCCAACTGTTAAGTAAGCATTTAGTACTTTGGTTTTCTAAGTGCGGAAAGCTTTCTTGTGTCAGCAGTTCATTCGACAGGCCAATGATGAAGTGACTTGCTCTGCTCATGTTAAATGGTGAAGTGCTGATTTCCCAGTCCATTGGGAAGATTTAGAGCTGCAGCCTACAGGGTGAGGGCCCCCTGCTCTTTTACTCACTGGTGGTTTGGTAGTACATCAGTAATTTCAGGGACCTGTGATGGCTTGTGGCCTTGTTTGTCGCTGTAGCTTTATGCATAACTCGTCAATTTATGGCAGTGATTATATCCATCTTCATGGAAGAGAGACCCAGTGTTTGAATCACAAGATCTTTAACCCTCAGATTTCTGACCCTTTGTGAGGCAGTTGCACAAACTCTCCAAAATCAAAAGCAAGCGATATTTTGGAGTGTCAGATAACAAATTTTATAGCCTATTTGCCTTTGTAAAATAATTTACTACCTTAAATGTGTTTCTTGAACAGTAGCTGGAATAGTGTCTGGCCACCATAGGCATTTAGTAAGTGCTGAATTAACTCAGTATATGCTGAAATGAATTGGTGAGGAATAAACAGAACCTGGAAGTCACTAGATATATTTTATTTGGAATATTTACTCAGCATATTTATATTATGGACAACTGACATATATAAACTTTTGTACAAATTCTGTCTGCATTTATTTCAGGGATGGGTTGTAGATGATTTTTAAAGTATTTTAAATCAAGATTTGAAAATTTATATTGGAGCTACAGATAGGAAGGAAGGCTTCCAGAAGGAAGGCTTCCAGAAGGAAGCCAGAATGTTCCTTTTTTGTGTGTATTTTTTTTTTTATGGAGACAGGGGTCTCATTATGTTGTCTAGGCTGAAGTGTAGTGGCTATCCTCATGGGTATCACAGCCTCAAACTCCTGGCCTCCAGGGATTCTCCCACTGCAGCCTCCCAAGTAGTTGGTATTACAGGCAAGTGCCACCACACCTGGCCCAAAATACTCCATTAAAAACATATATTAAAGTCTAATTATCAAAAATCTATATTGAGTTAAATATGACACTGAATAAGCCAAATGTTTGCAGTATGGGTCCTTCTGTTCATCTTTTCATATACCTCTCTTCCCACAGCTGGCTGATATATTACCGTGGGCACATGAAATTGCTGTGTGGTTTTTGCATAAACAGTAAGGATTTATTATATAGCCATATCAATTTCCAAAGGTAAGAGCGTTCCAGGGTTAATTCACCAGCTTATGATCTCACCAAGGACCCAAGTGTTTCCCAGCTTTCTGTTCTGCGTCTCCAAATTCTCACCTTCCCTCACGGGGTAGAGTTGGTTGCAAAAGTTCTAGATACCAAAAGTAGACACAACCACATTCAGAGGAGGTGGTACATTTTCTCCTGTGATGTTCTCTCTCCCTCTCTCTCTTATTTTAATAGACTTTATTTTTAGAGCAGTTTTAGCTTCACAAAAATATTGAGTGGAAAGTACAGATATTTCCCATTAACCTCCTGTCCCCAAACCTGCATAGCCTCCACCATTAGCAGCATCCCCACCAGAGTGGTACATTTGTTTCCATTGTTGAACCCACATTGATGCATTACCAAAGTCCATATTTTACATTAGGGTTCATTCTTGTTGTTGTACATTCCAGGGCTTTGAGCACATTTTTAATGACATGTATGCACCATTACAGTATTACACAGAATAGTTTCACTTCCCTAAAAATCCTCTGTGCTTTGCCTATCCATCCTTCACTCTCCTCTAGCCTCTGGCAACCTCTGATATTTTTACTGTTTCATAGTTTTGCCTTTTCCAAAATGTCATATAGTTGGACTCATGTAGATTTTTCATATTGGCTTTTTCCACTTAATAATTTGCATGTATGTTTCCTCCATGCCTTTTCATGGCTTGATAGCTAACTTATTTTTAGCATTGAATAATATTGCATTGTCTGTATATACCACCGTTTATCCATTCACCTCCTGAAGGACATCATGGTTGCTTCCATATTTTGGCAATCATGAATAAAGCTGCTATAAACATCTGTATGCAGTTTTTTGTGGCCATAGTTTTTTACCTCCTCTGGGTAAATACCAAAAGTATGATGACTGGATTGTATGGTAACAGTACATATAGTTTTGTAAGAAACTGCCAAACTGTCTTCCAAAATGATTGTAGCATTTTGCATTTCCGTAAGCTAAGAATGAAAGTGCCTGTTGCTCCACGTCCTTGCTAGCATTTGGTGTTGTCAGTGTTCTGGATTTTGACCATTCTTCTGATAGGGGCTCAGTAGTATGTCATTGTTGTTTTATTTTGCATTTTCTTGATGAAATATGATGTAGAACATCTTTACATGTGCTTTGTTTCCATTTGTATATCTTCTTTGGTAAAATGTCTGTTAAGGTCTGTGGCCCATTTTTTAATCAGGTTGTTTGTTTGCTTATTGTTAAGTTATAAGAATTCTTTGTATATTTTGGATAATAGTCCTTTATCATATATACCTTTTGCAAATATTTTCTTTCTTGATAGCTGTGTCTGTGGCTTGTCTTTTTATTCTCTTAACAGTGCCTTTCACAGAGTGGAAATATTTAATTTTAATGAAGTCCAGCTTAGTAATCCTTCGTCACATTTTTTTTGGATTTTGACTTTTGTCCAAACCCAAGGACATCTAGATTTTTCTCTTACATTGTCTTCAAGGAGTTTTATAGGTTGGCATTTTGGCATTTTACATTTAGATCTGTGATCCATTTTAAGTTAATGTTTTGAAGGGTGTAAGGTCTGTGCCTACATTCATTGTTTTGGCATGTGGATGCCCAGTTGTTCCAGCACTACTTGTTGAAAAGACTATCCTAGGCCTGTTTTTTGTTTGTTTTTTAGCCACTATAACACAATGTTTAATACATGGTATGGATTCTAACAACATCTGATGCAGAATGGATGAACAAATAAGCATGGATTGTTTTTTCTACTTTGCCAATGGGAAGCTTGAGATTTAAAAGCACTGTATCATTTCCTCATGTCAGCGCACAGTGAAACTAGGCTTGGAGCCTAGATCCTGTAACCACAAGGTCCATACTTTTCATTAAGTATAGCGATTCCCTATAACCACCACAAGAGGGAAGATACATCTTTTGGCAGTTTGAATTGTGATTTTGCTTCCTGTTTTTTGAAAAGACCTGGGAAAATATGACATAAATCTCAATTATAGAGAAAGTGAGAAAGTAGAAGTTGAAATTAAGTGTGTTGACACTCAAGCCAACATTTAACTTACAAAATGAAAACAAAAAACATTGTTTATTTTCTCACAAAAATATAGATCTTGGGTTTTTGTTGTTGTTGTTTTTAAGGCCCAAAGTCTTGCCTGTTTCCCAGACTGGAGTGTAGTGGCACAATCATGGCTCTCAAACTCTTGAGCTCAAGTGATCCTCCTACCTCAGCCTCGTGAGTAGCTGGGACTACAGGTGTGTCCCACCATACCTGGCAAATTTATTTTTTATTTTGTAGAGACGGGGTCTTGCTATGTTGCCCAGGCTGATCTTGAACTCCTGGGCTCAAGCGATCTTCCTGCCTCGGCTTCACAGAGTGTTGGGAGTACAGGTGTGAGCCACTGCGCCTGGCCTATGTCTTGCATATCTTTTTAAAAAAATAAATCTACAGCGCATCTTTCCAAGTAACTTTAACAAGAATTCGGGGGAAAAAAGGAATATTTTAAAACACTACATATTTTGCTCCCTATTTCTTTAGTGGCATGTGTTAATTGAAAGGAACATCAGAGAGAATCTCTTCTCTCAATCTCTTCCCCTGAAGTCCTAAGCATCCCAAAGAAAGTCCTCAGTAACCATTTGAAGAAGGACCAACTATTAATAGTATATGTGGGGATGAAGAGCTAGAAGTTGAAAATTAGTTTCCTGCCTCCTTCTGCCCCTAGCTTGTAGCACAGAAGCTCCTTTTTATTCTGCGTTACAAAAAGGTAAGAATGATTTCTTTGCAAAAACTTTTAAGAACATAGCTGTGACTATAATATTAAGATGGAAAGGTCTAGCCCCTTGCCAGAAAGGAAATCATATCGTATGTAGTCTAACAATGATTACACACATTCGCAAATTTATTTACCTCTCCCATCTAGTTATTTTTCAGCCCATGAAGTTGTCTATCAGTCCCTTTGAATGGGAATCAGGGAATCCTTCCTTCCTGATCTCTTCTTGATTTCCTATTTTGCTGTTCTTTCAGTCTATTAATACCCCAGAAAATTGTTCCCACTGCACTTCTCCCATAGCTGGCTCTCTGTCATCTTCTTCCCTTCTCTTTTCCTTTAGATTGAACTGAAACAGGGATGGGGAACTTTAGATCTAACATCCTCTGGGATCTGGAGGGAAGACTGAGAATCTCAAATTCCTTAAAATAAAATATCTGTAAAACAAACTTGTCTTGATCATGCTGAGGGTCTGTTTTAGCATAACTCTTGTCAGTTATTATGCAAACACTCTGCATATCTTTTTTTTTTCCATCTTATTAAGACTACTAATATTTCCTCCTTTCATTACTTTAGCTTACAGCTGATCAGGGGCAAGTAGTTAAGGTTTCCCAAAAGGCATGAGTCTGGGAGTTAGATAGAGAAAAACCATTCCTCTGCCAAAGGGTGGTAGTGTGATAAAGAGTAATTAAATGAAAGACCTGGGATGGAGACTCCAGGACTTGTCACTCAAATTTAGTCTTTGGGCTGGTCGAGGTGGCTCACGCCTGTAATCCTAGCACTCTGGGAGGCCAAGATGGGAGGATCGCTTGAGGTCAGGAGTTCGAGACCGGCCTCAGCAAGAGTGAGACCTTGTCTCTATTAAAAGCAGAAAGAAATTAGCCAGACAACTAAAAATAGAAAAAAGCTGGGCGTGGTGGTGCAGGCCTGTAGTCCCAGCTACTTGGGAGGCCGAGGAGGGAGGATTGCTTGAGCCCAGGAGTTTGAGGTTTCTGTGGGCTAAGCTGATGCCACACATTCTAGCTTGGGTGACAGAGTGAGACTCTGTCTCAAAAAAAAAAAAAAAAAAAAATTTAATCTTTGCTCAAGTCACTGAACTTTGTCTTCTCTAATTTGATCCTCACAAAGTAAAGAATAATCTTTCCTGTAACAATTTTTCAAAGGAAGAAACTGAGTTTTGAGAATAAATAACTTACCAAAGATCACACAGCCCATAGATGAGACCTATTTAGATGAGAACTATTGCAAGACAATAGTCTTCATTTTCTTCACTTGAAAATAGTGAAAACTGAATGAATGTTTTCCAAAGGGACTTAAGATCTATGCATAAAATTCATGTAAGATTGAAAAAAAAAATCACGAGATCATCTTTGTGTCTACTGAAAATAAAAACATGAGGGGAATTATTTTTTTTAAGCTTTCTAAATGTGTGATGAGAAAGCACAGCTGAGAAAAATGAAGAAGCATAAGAAAAGCTGTAGATTTGAAGGGTTCCTGAAATAAAAGTAGTACTTATTTTTGGCATGCATTATATTAAGATCTTAGAGAGCTGTAATCAATAATTTGCAGGTCTCCTTAGGCAGTAACAGGATCTTTTGATTTATTTTTTCACAGTCAAATAGGATATCAGAAACCAAAATTCTGTTATAATGTGGCGAGAAGACATTACCTGGCTTTCCTACAATGATGAGAAAATTCTACAGCCATGTTCTGCCTCTGGTTTCAGGTAGAGCATTTGGGAAATTTATGCCAGCCATAACATGAAAATACTGACTTAGTAATAATTGACCAAAATTGTATGGAAAAATTGATTTGAGTTTTTCCAGATCTGAGGTCCAGCATATCTCCTAGGTGCTACTTTACTCCAAGCTATCCAAACAGATACACAAAGAGGCCCAAAGAAAGATACATTGTGTTCTTGTTTTTCTTAAAGCCATGGAACTTATAGAATTTCGGAGCACATTGATGCTTCATTTAGATAAAGATTCGCTAAAATTAAATTTCACAGACTTGATTGTTCCTATATGCTCATGTATTCACTCTTCTTTACCTTGACTGGGGACTCTCTGTTTATCGAGATTTAGAGCATAATCGTAAGTGGATGTATTTGTTAGTTTCATATAACTCTGGCTGCTCTACAAATCAATCAAAAGATGCATAATGGCTCTAACAAACTAGATGTTAAATTTAGCTCATGTAATATCCAAAATAAGTGTTCTCGATCCATTGGCACATCTCTTCCAATTGGTAATTCAGGGATGCAGACCTTCTCATCTTGTGCTTTTAACATCTTTAATGTGTAACTTCTGAGGTTTTCATACCTGTATCAAGCAGGCTGGAAAGAAAAGAGCCAAGAAAACTATGCTTAGGAATTTTTAGTGAATCAGGGGTCAACATGTTGCAGATCACTTCTACTGACACTCATTGTGTATCAATCAGTGGCATAGCCACTGAACTGTAAGAGAAGTGTAGTCTGGCTGTGTGCCAAGGGAGAAGAGATGAAACTAGCTAGAATATTACAGATTTTTTCCTGTTTAATTTCTATTTAATTTCTGAAGACAGAAATATTTGAAAAAAATCTTCATAGTGTAATAAGCTTTGGAAACAGGAAGACCTGGTTTCAAATCTTGCCTCTGTGGCTAACTCCTTGTGGACTTTGGACAAGTTACTTAAACATTGTGAACCTCAGTTTTTTTTATCTTTGAAACGGACATAATACAATCTAATTTTGAGGGAACCTATGAATTTCGCATATAGTCCATTCAATAATACATAAAATATATTAGTTGACAAATATTTGGAAGCCATTTTTAGTATATTTTATGTTCCTTGCTCATCTTCTGAAAATATATGGGAAGGATTTGTATTAATTATGTTAACACTAGATTGCTGTGACAAACAGACTCTAAACTACAGAGGGTTAGAGAACATAGAAGTTTATTTTTCTTTTGCTTGTCTTTCTGCAGTGAGCACTCTGGTTGTCGGACAGTTCTGCTCCGTGAGGTTTTGGTGGTTTTCAAATCATGGAAGTTACAGACATTAGGGAAATTGGAGAACAGAAGAAAGCCAATCTTAAAATGGAGGAAAGCCTAACGTTAATGATATTTCTGTTGATAATTAATATTTGAAGTTTATTTAGTCTTTAGTAATTTATTTTTAAAGTAACTAAGATATCATTCTACTGAGTAATCTGATGATAACCTTTTTTTATAACTTTTGTATTTTAAGCATAGGGAAAATTTCATATTGGAAATGAAATGATTCATGTTGGGTGTATGAATAAAGTTATGGGCCTGGTTGGGGGCTGTACCTTCATGTTTATAGCTTGTTGCTGTCTGTACCAAGGTGTGTTACCTCTCCCTTAGAGTGGCAACCATCATGAGGATGTAAACCAAGGAAATTTTGGTCAAATGGAGAAATGTTGACTATATAGCAACAAGTAAATACAGTAGTATATGTAACAGTATAAACGGTATGATCTAATTTTTATATAATAATATTTAATCATTCAACAAATAGATATTGAGTACCTGCTAGGTACCTAATCATCATAGAAAATCTCTAAATGTCTGAAAGAATTAGTACTAGATGACTAGTTTATAGGTTATTTTACATTGCTTCTTTTCATTATTTGAACTTTTAAGATTTTGTACACCATGGATTTTGTAAAAAAGAGTGAAAGTATTTAAAAGAACTCATTAATGTTTTAAAAATATTAACTCATCTTTGTGCTTTTCCAAATGCTAAAATCAAATGCAGGTCTGTTTCCATATACTGACTTAAAATAAGGATTACATATTAGCAGAACTAATAACATAATAGTACTCAGTTCAGAACTATAGTGTCACATGGACAAAATTTGCCTCTGGAGGCCACTCTAATTAACCACTCCATAACCAAGCATTCAGATCCTTTATTTATTCCAGACCTCCCAAAATCCATTGTTCCAATGAATGAACTAGCATTAAATTGTCCTATGCTGTGACATAGTCGCCAACAATATACATGTTGCAAAATCTAATGGATATTTCTATGCTCCCCTTTCACCCGATATAGCGGCAGTAGCCAATAGTGAGAACCATTCTCTTCCAAAAGCTCTATCTCTCTTGGCTTCCATGCTACCAGATTCTTTAGGTTTTTATCCCATCTCCATGGCTGCCATCTTCTTTATCTCCTTTCCTTGCTCTACTTTTGCAACAACCTTTCTATATACTGGAATGTCCCAGGGTAGAAACGTTTGTTGAATACACACATATTTGCATGAACAGATATATAAACAAATCAGTAAATCTAGCCTTCAACCCAAAGGAGTGACACTAGCAGTAGTTCCAGTTTCAGAAAATGGGAGAGCAATGAACAGAGGAACCTGTGGAGCCTTTTCCCCTGGAAGTTTGTTAGCAGGCACAGCCCTGAAAAGGGAAAAACACAACTATAAATAAAGAACCTGAAAGAACAGAGGCTTTACAATTCCTTGTTGAAAACTAAAATTTTGAAATAATTTTACAAACTTAATGCTTGATTTTTTTTTTTTTACTTTCCATGCAGCTTGAATCTCCGAATCATTCTTGAAGTTCTTTTGTTGTTTTAACACATTAAATTAGCTCATTACAGCTGAATATGCAGTGGAAAATAGCATCTGTTTACACTGTAATAATATAAAAATTACTTACCAGTAACAGAATAAGGAGCAATTTGCAAAAGCTAATCATATTTGTGCACTTGTCTGCAAAAAGTAAATTGTTAATATATGCCCAAGGGGGAAAATCACTTGCTGGTTTAAGCAGTAGAAGCAGTGATATTAACAAGCATCACTTAAACAACTCCTGCATTTAATATTGAATGTCCCAACTTGTCATAAAAAATAGACGTTTATTAATTTTGTTAACTTACTTTGATCCTGGTAAATTCAGAGATTCAGATAGAGAATTAGATGATCTATAATTGTCTTAATATTTGCAAAGTCAAAATTTTAATAATTTTTATTTAGAAAACTTTCTTTTTTACTTTGTTCCGTGCTAATCACAAATACCATTAGAAAAATACACATCAAATGGAATGCCTGTTTTGACATTTTTGCCCCAAAGCATTGACTATACCTTTAATAGCTCAATTTAGAAATTGAAAATTAACATTTGAAACTATTAAAAAATGTAGACCAGAATCTAGTTTGAGTAATATCACTGATTTGAAGTTTATTGTTTGTTTCTTCACATTTAGAAGCCAGAGGGTGCTTACATTTTATAATTATTAAAACTTTTAAATGTCACATTTATAAAATTTTTGAAAGTGATTTACAAAACAGACCATTTCTTCTTTGGTCATAATAGAAACAGATGGCATATTTGAAAGTGAGATCAGGTGGATTTTTTTTTTCCTGTATTTATCGGGGGGGAGAAAGAATTCTATATGAAGTTAATTTTTAAATCCCCTTTTTCTAGATATCAGGATGAAACCTATTCAAGCAATGCAGTCTTACTTCAGACATGTTAATAACATTCATTAAGACACTGTTCTCTTTTACATTTAGCCACCCCTTGATTAACACCCTCATCCTGCCTTTCTGCCTTTGACCTGCCCTTTATAAGGTTTCCGTAAATGCTAATTCCATCCACTACAATTTTAACTCAGAGAGAACAACCTTACTGCCAGGTTTGGAGGACACCTCGTTGTAGCCTTCTCTAGTTGGACTTTACCAATACCTGTTTTGCTGTTCTAGCAATAGAACTTTTATTGTTACGAATTTAATCTCTAGAGACCAAATGCTGAGCTATGGATATTCTGTATAGCAGAGAGAAATGGGTTCTTTCTTTCTAGTTAACTTACTTTAGTGTGATGATGAAAAGAGAATGATTCACTCTGTGGCTGAAACCTGAAGCACTTAAACACTTTAAGAAAGACTTGTTTTAATGCTAAGTGACGAAGCGTACTTGAGCTCAATGAAGAATCTGGAAATCTTTTATCCCATACACTGTCAGTTGGAGTCTAAGTTCATTGATTCAAATGATGCAGCTGATGGAGGATTGTGTTTTACTGGCTAAAACGGAAAATATCTTTTTCGTCTTTCAAATAGCATTTCCCGGTGGCTTCAGTTACCATCTGTTGTTGATTAATTCCCCGATTCAGCTACAACATAAACTTCATCTCTAATCTTCAGACCACACAGCTACAAGCACCCACATTTTACTTAGGTGTTCTCAAGGCTCCTCAAACTTAATGTATCCCAACCCAACTCATGCTCTTCCCCCACACATCAGGACTTCTTTGAGTATCAGCCATTCTAGGAAATAAAATCTCGTCATGCATTTACAAGAGGCAGAAACCTACCAGGCATCTTTGAGATCACCATTCAAAATTCACCATCAATTCTTGAAATTTTTAACTTGCATATTAATCAAATGTCTGCACTCTTCCCTCTATGCTTTCACTGTCATCAAATTCTTAGGTGTGACCTTCTCTTACACGCACCACTGTAAGAATAATCTGACTCTCTACTCCTTCCCCACTTTTGTCCTCCTCCTCCCATCCAGACTCCTTGCTCCTGCCAGAGTGATGTCATAAAAAAATTGAACATGTTTATATTGACTTTTTCATAAAACCTTTGTGTAGCTTTGCATGTGAACAAATAGTGAAAAGCATAATCTTTTACCAAATCTGCAAGGCGCTCTGTGCAAGAGGTGACTTGTGCTCACATCTCCTGTTTCATATTCCTAGTGATACTTCCTGACGCCTGAAGGCCTCACACTTGGGTATATAAACAAAATATTGTGGTTTTCCATATTTTGTGTAGCACATCAGCATTAGTTTATTGGAGTCAGTTTTGAGAAATTGAAGTAGACACTCAGCGTGATGCTCATAATAGTATCTCAAGCGTGGGTCTGAGGTGGACCGTGAGTGAAATTACATGAATCAATGACCACAGAAATCAATAATAATTCCTTAGTAACGTGTCTAATCTCTATGCATTATTTAGTCTTACTACTTATGTTCTCTGCAAGGTGAGCTATTCTAAAGTCACATGATAGGGTTATTTTTCATTGTTCACTCCCCTTTGGGTTGAGAAGAGGGGGACAAGTGTGGTCTCTGGAGTTAGACAAATGTTAGTATAAGCCCTATTCTGCCCTTGCTATGCAGTTGACCTGCCCTAGTTCTTGGAATCTCAGTCTTCTTATCCATAAAATTCTCATGACAGTTGTAATTCCCTAATAAGTCTTTACAAGGAATAAGTGAGAATATTTATATCAACCCTTTAGCAACCTGACGCACTGGAGCATTCCATAAATGCCTTGCACACAAACGTCCACTGTAAAGGAACAGCAGGGTCTCCTTAATGTGTTTTTGACACATTGAACTCTTCATCCAGGCATCACCCAGGTGAAAAAGTCTTCTGGCCAAAACTCCATCAAGGACAACTAAATGCTACTCAGAGATAGTGTGCTGTTAGCATCTATTCATGTGGTTTTTCTCTAAACATTAAAACTCTTTGGATTAGAACTCTTTCTTGCTGATACAACTCACACTGTGGTCATTCAGGAAACATAAACAATTTTTTGTGTGCAATAGGAAGAACTTTTGGCAAAAAGAAATCAGGCATTTATACATGCCCAGATACTCAGTCTTCTGCAGTAGTCATTGTCACTGTCTCTTCCCACCTCATCCTCCCTCCAAGAGTTAATCTGAGGCCAAACCATTTATTTCTGCAACTGTGGTTATATACAAGTTAGAACAAAAATAATGTTTTCTATGGCCCAGCAAATATTTTTTCTTAGTCTAAGAGGAGACCACTATTTGAGAAATTGGCTGATTTTTCCAGATTTTGCCCCAAAAATGTCTTACTTCATATTTCTTTGGTGACAGGGGTGTCCAGTTGCCCACACTGTTCTTATTTGAAAACATTTTCATTTTATTTTTTTCCTAAACCCACCCTTTTCATAAAAGTACATTTTATTCACAATTTTCCTCCATTTCTAAAGTTTCAACCCAGGCACCAAGTTGATTTATACAGAGGAATGTTGCTTTTCCTTTATTTTGGTGAAAAATGAGTATTTATTCTCATTACCAGGCCCCTATTCTATCCCAAAAAGCCTTAAATACTTTGACATAATTTATGTCATTGAATTAGGTGAAGGCTTTGCAAATTCTTCTAATGGCTGGTGTCTTTTCCTCCCAATTTTCTAGGTATTCTTTATGTAGCTGGGAGACTAACCTCTTTGCAATAGGAGTTACAGTTTTTCTTTTTATCTTTTCTTTTCTTTTTCTTTTCCTTTTTCTTTTTCTTTTTTTTTTTTTTGTATTTTTTTCAAATGTTTTTGCTTTGCCTGTGGTATTTTTTTGTAATGAAGATTTGTAAATGTAACTTAATTTTTCAATCTAACTCATTCTCCATTCTAACTCTAACTCCTCAATGACTATAACAGCATCTGACCCACAGTAACTGTTCAATGACTTAATCCCTTGTGAATAAATGAACAGCTAAAGGAATTGAATAGGGGTGGACTCCACCTATAAGAAGTCAGGTTATTGAGGATATTTGTGGTCTTGTTCTTCATCTGTTTTCAGTAACCAAAGTGCTTCGGAGAACAATTATGGTGTTTAACACTGACAAAACATCTGGCTCAAATATAAACCATTATTTTGTGAACCCAATGGATCTCAATAATTACACATTTTAGAAGTGATCTTTGGAACAAGTTCATAAAAGGAACAATCAGAACTATTCTCAGATTTATGAATTAGAGATTAGGAATGCTACACAACTATAGAGGGAAGGTCTTCTTTAATTTATTAAGTAGGTAATTTAATAGTGTTTTTCACTAAGGTGCTCTTCTTCAGCAAATACAGAGTGTATGTTGTTATGTGGATTTGCAGGGAGAAAAATGGGTTAATGATGACATAACTATCTGTATTTTTTAGAGCATCAAATATCCCATTTTGAAAGTTTAAAAATGGTGTTAATAGAGAAGTAGCATTTCTCAAGTACCGAAAATTTTTATGTGCACATTTAAAAGAATTTGGTCTTTTGGATAACCCTTAAAATGCAGAGTCATCACTGGAATTATTCATTGCATTCCCCAGATTTAAAAATAACCTATTAGTTATTCATTAAAATGTTTAAAAAGTGAAACAATCTCCATATTATTCTTTTGCTACATCCCATGCAAAGAGAGCTCCCATGAATAGCACGATTTGTGGTTGATGATAAGCTTTGTCCCAGAGAAAAAATAATAGTTTGTGTTTGTGCCAGATGCTTTTCCAGAATTAAGTGCCATAAAAATCCCCTGAAGTGTGTTCAACAGATAAGGCAAAGTGCCAAAGAGTGGCAGAGAATTAAGTGGAACCCTGTTCACATACAAAATCCATTGAGACTCCATATGCATACTTCCATTTTAAAATCAAAATGTGAAATTAATTCAACATGCATTTAATAGGCAACCATTTAAAGATGGATAGTAGATCCTAGGGACAGAATGGTGAGTAATATCAGGACTTCCTCTCTCTGTTATGGGATTCACTCTCTGTCAGGAGAAACAAACATTCAACCTTTCTTATGGCAGTGATGCTATAATGCAGGCATACCTCAGACCACATGGAGAAGGTGCCATGTAGGCATCTCCTGTGTAAGTACAGGTGTTCCAGACAGAGGGATCTAGTCATACGAGGTCTCAAAAATGATTTCTTCTTGCGATATTTTCCTTATAAAAATAAAAGGGATGGAGGTTATTGCTAATTTACCCATACTGCAAGTGGTTGTGATTTTGAGCAGACATTGTGACTGGGGTTGCGGGTGAGGCATTGGCTGGAGGAAGAAGGTGTGGATTAGTTAGAGGAAACATATATGCCATGCCAGAAAATAAAACAAGTTTTTCTCTGTGAATAAAACAAGTTGTCATCCCCGGTGGCAACTTGACCCTTAGACATAATTAGATTCAACATTTCTAATTCTAACCCGTACTTTTCAAATAGTGTGTGACAGTCACACACTGAGCAAAAGTGTTAAGCTGTGGACATTGTGAAGGGGTTTCGTACACTGGTTGAATAGTTAGAAAAAGTGGGTTTCCCTGATTTTTCTCAATTCTGTACAAACGTGAAGTTTTTGTGATTCTATAACTAGAGTTAAAACTCATTTACTCTTTGACCACCTTGTTGAATAAAAAAATAAAAATAAAAATAAAAAAACGCAACTCATTTGAAGTCTCTGGCTTACCAAAGTTTCAAAAAACACTGAGCAAATTTAGCCAGAGTGTTTTCCTTTTGGCTAGATTAGGCGTTGTGTGCCAGCTTCCAAGGCCCACCTTTTTCCTGAGCCCCTCAATCAAGACTCCACTGTTAGAGTTCAAGGAGGCAGCTATTTGGAGTCCTGATATACAAAAGCAGTGGTTTCTTTCACAAGAGAAACCAGGCAAAAACTCTCAAATTAGCTTTTCTCACTCGTGTAAGTACTCTCTACTTTGTCATTCACATTAGATACTTGAAAACATTAAGTACTTAAATGTTGAGAAATCCTGAAACTTACAGATGAATTGAGAAGCTTTGAAAAGATAAGTGAGCCCATCTAGACTATTTCTTAACAACCATAAAAGTATTTGGTGATAAAGTATTTTCTCTGCTTATAAGAGAGTTATAAGAATGTGTGACATGTCTTTCTTCCTTTTCTTTATGTTTATTTAGAATTTTTTTCCCCAGTGAATATTGGTGGTATATGAAAAATCACTGTATTCATATGGTATTATCTTTTTTTTTCTTTTTCTATTCCTGTAGCTGTTACTGTTCATTGCTTCATTGAAAAGTACAGAAGACAGGAATACATTTAAAGTAAAGCATCAATCACTTGCGCTCAGAAAGACTATCCCTAAGTGAATCATGTGTTTCACTTTGGGAAACAATTGCTAGTGAATTTTCATTTTTATTCATAATGTAGTCTTCTGTTTACATGAAAACTAGAAAATAACAAGTTAAAATAAATTAATAAATATTCTATATGGGACATGTAAGTAAGGAATAAAATTCTGTATCATGTCTTTTTCTCCACTTGATGAGAGAATTTGTATTCACAGCAGTAAAGAAAACTTATAACAATGAATTCTTCTATCTTTAAATTTCTTCTTAAATATTTTGTTAAATGAAATAGCAAAGAAGGCACTCTCTTGGTTTACCAAGGTGGCTTTTGTCTGATGGCTAGAGAGCTTCCCTCTGTACAATAGCGATAAGTACATAAAGATAGAACCTGGACATGGCTGACATTAAGTTAGTTTAATGCAAATAAAATAGTGGAGTAGATACCTCTTCATTACAGTGAGATTTTAAGAGTTGTGACACAGGGCTTGATTTGTGCTTATTATTGTTACTGTTACTTTTATAGAGTCAGGGGAGGAGTTCCTCCAGCCCCTGCAAATTGGTTCATAATGAAGCATTAGATACAGAAGTAAAAGTAATGGGGTCAGAGTTCATGCTGCAACAATAATTACCATGGAGAGAAAAGATAAAATCTGGAAAAAAAAAATCACAAAGACTTTGAAAGCACTTATATGTGGTTTTTGAAATGTAAGGATGTTTCCAAAATTAATTTACTGTTTGAGTTCATCTCTTTTGGATAGAAGTTCCCCAATTACATATGTATCTGAGTTATTTTTGACTTTTTAATTTAAATTTTCATTCGTTAATTAATGAATTAATTAATTTTTTGTTTTGTTTTAGAGACAGAGTCTCACTTTGTTGCCCAGGGGTAGGCATGAGGGCAGTGCATGATCATAGCTCACTGCAGCCTCAAAGTCCTGGGCTCAAGTGATCCTCCTGCCTCAGCTTCAGAACTCGCTGGGACTACTGGTGCACCCCACCACACCCAGCTGAGTTTTTCTACTTTTTGTAGAGATGGGTTCTTGCTTTTGCTGAGGCTGATCTTGAACTCCTGAGCTCAAGGGATCCTTCTGCCTCGGCCTCCCAGAGTGCTATTATTACAGGTATGAGCTACCATGCCCAGCCTTTTGACTTATTTTTAAGGAAAGAATCTTTTGATAATTTTTCTTGGGTGATACAAATTACTCACATGTAAATGTTCAATCTTCAAATGATTATACAGTAATCTTAAAAACCCTGGACTTCAGCAAGAAGTGCTAAAAGAAGTGACTACTTGGAGAGAAAATGCACTTATATTTAGGGGGGTTCTGAAACTTTAGTATGTATCAGAATCACCTGGACGGCTTGTCAGTCACCCATTTCTGAGTCTGACTCCCATAATTTTTGATTCAGTAGGTCCAGTACAGAGATTAAGAATTTGCATTTCTAATAATCTCTCAAACTAAGATGTTAATATGGCTGGTCTGGGGACGAGACTTTGAGAAACAATGCTTTGTATGAATGTTAAATGAAGCTGAGAGTGGACAATAAAGGAGCTAACATAGAATAAGGACTTGAAAATCTTCTGCTGAACTGATGTATACAAAAACAATATTCAAATTATTCAAAAAGTCCCTGATCAATTAGAATGCATACTGGTCTTCACCCATGTGGTTGCATCTGGGCACACTGCTTTGCTATTAGGCTTTAGCAGGTGTGTGTAACATAAAAAAATAAAACTGTACAAAGATAAATCAAAATTTTAAGCTTTTTCCAGGAGTTATAGTTTTAATATTTCTCATGATATATATCTAAAGTAAGTGATTTAGAGTTCAGGATACCGTATCATGTTTTATTGGCTAATTTTTCTTCATCTCTAAAACAACAATCTAAGCTAAAATTTAAGAAATAAGATAACTTTCTTTAAAAAGAAATGGAAAAAAAATAAGAATTCCCTTGGATCAAGTGTTCATTCTTCTCCCCAAGGAAGATGGCAACTTCTTTTAATAACCACTCTTTTCTCTGTTCTGGTGTTACATTTGAATATTGTAGGAAGGGAAAAAAATAATCTTTCCTCTAACCTTCTTAGTTCGTAGTTGGGATGGATTCCCTTAACAAAAGAAAGATTAAGAAGAAGAAAACAAATAGAAGTTTATTTACATGTATACCCCATGTATACATGGGAGATGACCCAGATAAATGAGTATATCTCAAGAGTAGACTCAGAGGTAGCTTGACTTCGGTCTTAAATAACATCCTTTGCTGAAACAAAGAAAAAAGAGAGATTTTCTTTACAGATGTATTTAAAAAAAAAAAAAAAGTAACTTCTTTGTTTTGAGAGTTTCTCTTATGTCTGCTGTTTCCCAAAATAATTAGCTCAAAATAATCCTAATGCCAATGAGGCATATTTGGGGTGGCATATTCTGGTCTCCTACCATCATATTTTGTGGTGGTATGTCCTGAAACCCATCTATATGTTAATGTTTATTTTATTTTAATAAAATTTTGATATGTGATCAAATTACATGATATCACAAACTAGCAAAAAGCACCTCTTCCTTTTTAAAACCACATGTGTTCATGAAAATTAATTGGTTGTGGTGATCAGATATGTATGCTTACAATAAATTTCATAGTTTTTAAAAAACATATTAAGACATGTTTTATAAAAGAGACATAGAGTAAAAGTATACAAGGTATTGGTGTTAATCTGAAAAAATAATACCTAAATATTAAATTCCCAGTGAATTTCACAGAATAACAGTCATTTATAATGAAGCCTCTTAACTTGTACAAGTACAATATACGTTTGTGTGTTTCAAAACGACAAACCCCCATTTTCAAATGTTAGCCATGTAAGAATTATTTTTATCTGTTACAATATGAGTTGCATTTAAACTGGAAGCCATTTTGAAATATTGAAGATAAAATTTGAAGATTGAAAAGTCTGACTGGCTACTGATGACTAGAATGTGGTGATTACATCTAAAATGTAAGATGTAGGCATTCTGTCCTGCAGGAATGTTTGTGTGCATACCATTAATGTTAGCACTTGCCTCTGATATGACGTTTATTAGATTTCATACTGTCTTGTGCTATTTCAAGATCAGTATAGTGATTTTCATTATGTAATGCCCTAATATTCCACTTGTTTAAAAGTGTTAAAAGAAAATTTCAGACAAATTAAATTTAAAGAGTTTAACTGAGCAAAGAATTACTTGAGAATCAGGTAGTTCCTGGAACCAGGGCAGGTTCAATGAGACTCTTGGGCTCCCATGTGGCTGGATAACATTTATAAACAGAAAAAGGGAAGTGACATACAGAAAGCAGAAGTGAGGTACAAAGGTAGCCCATTGGTTAAAACTCTAAGTTTGTCTCATTTAAACCTGGTTTGAACAGTTGGCTGCCTGTGGTTGACTGGACTTAGGATGCTGCGACTGGCTAAGACTTGGCTACGGGTTACAAGAGTAGGTTACAGTCTATTTGCACATCAAGTTAGGTTACAGTTTACTATGTGTGGAGAAACATTTAGACTAAATTTAAAGCATGTACAAAGGCAGCTTTAGGCCAAACTTAATTCAATTTAATAAAAGTAAGTTTTTAAGCTCAATTTGTATTGTTTTACTCACGTCCGTGTGTACCATGATCACCCGATTCTGATTTAGTTTTAAAATACAAAATTCTGAAATGTGGTGTAATGTAGTAGTATACTTACTTATTTAGCCTCAAAATCATTCTTGTGAAAAATGATTATTTGCTTGTGTCTTGATGGTTCCTAGGTGTCTTGCAATGGCTCGACTCAGAGACTGGCTAATAAGTGATAGGAAATGACCTCAGAGGGAGCATATGCTAGTGTGTGGCGTAATCATCCTGTACCTCTCTGGCCAAAGGAGAAGCAGAGGAGGCCCAAAGAGACATCTCTGGCTGACTGCTGATTTTTAAAAATCTCTCAGCAGCATTCCCACTTAGGTTGAATCTTTTTCTATAGTCACAGAAAGCTAAGATGTGGATGAATGATCTATCCTATCCAATCTATGTGTCTATCCATATCTATCAAGTGGCCTAAAGGGGTAATGAGAGTTGGCTAAGTTTTCTGCCTTTATGCAAGGAACATACCTTTATATAACACACCTGAATCAAGGTAGACCTAGAGTTATGGGGTCAATATATAGAGATTAGAAAATTTATAGTAGGCTAACCCAAGAGCAGTCCAGTGAATTCTACAAACATGTTATAAAAATCAATGATAAAGAAAATTTTAAATATCTAGAGCAGTTATCTGTCTATATTAGGTTTCCAACTTGTATGGCCAACCTCTATACTCAACACACACACACACCCTGCACAATCACAATCACACTGCTCCCATCACCCCACTGTACTCCATTCCTCCTAAATTCTACAAGTCTTGGTTTCTCTGAATCACTTTGGACTTTCCCATCATTTGATTTTTTTTTCAAATTGGGGAAGGTTTAGTTGTCTTTTAAAAACATCGGATAATTTATAGTTAAAATAATTATCAAGATACTTTGGGACTATCACTCAATGAATGAGTGAGTATGCATTTTATTTTGATTTGCATTTTAAGATATTAGGTGACTCAATTGGTCATTTTGTTACCTCCTTCAACCCACAGCTCCCTGAGCCATTTCACTTGCAGGAGAGCATTGGTTTAGTTGTACCTGTGCAGAGATTTTTGTTTGTTTGTTTCTGTTTGTTTGGTTGGTTTTTTTGGTGTTAAGTACTCTCTTAACTTGTGGGGTTCTTTTAGAGTAAGTTTTTTAATTTCAAAATGGTGATATTCCCTTGGTCCTGTAATATGTTAAAACAAAAACAAAGTCTTACCTAATTTGGAATACCACCGAGAACATAGATTTCCTAGCAACCTGTGAAATGTATATTGTGGACATATAACTAGAGATAACACAATTAATCTAAACCTGATCTTTTAATATATATTATATATAAAATATTCACTTCTATGATCAGAGGAAAGGGTGCTGGCAGAGAGAAGAGAGGAGCTCTGTTTTAAGGGAAGCTATGTAGCCAGATGCCTAAAGAAAATGACCAGCTATCTTGTGGTTTTAATCGAATATAACATATTGCTCCCAAAAGTTATGGCCAAAGGACTTGATGTATTAAAAAGTAGAATTAGGCAGGAAAAAAGAGACACAGCTCTGTCATCAAAGTGGCATTCTCTATGTAGAATCAAACCAATCCAATCTATCACTGATTCCTCAATTAACTATAGCATGTCTTAACTCCATATTTTGGCTCACAGTATGTCTTGATGTTATGTGTTGTTGGAAAATTTGTAACTGATGCATGAGTGTGCTCTCTGTTCAAACTGTTTCTAATATATAATTTCCTTGTCCAGTGTGCTTTCAATAAGGGTACCTAGTTCTTTGAGGATATTTTGTCAGAATGATGCAAATAAAGATGTGGACTATTTATTTATTTATTAAAAGATATTATCCTGCAACACCACCCTACTTATAACAGTTGCTATCCTGAAGAGGACAATGCGATTATTATTTTTCTGACAAAATGGAATCTTTAGCTTAAGTAAGCAATGGGAAGGAATGGGTGATCTAACAGGAATAGTCCTCCACTGAGATTCCTTTTTGTGGGGGATGTGTTTACAGGTTTTGACCTGGAAAACCTCCTGATATAAGAAGCTCCCTATCCACTCCTCACCCCACCCTCCAGCTGCAAAGGCTTTTTTCCTCCAATAAATAAATATTAATGTACAGACATTTTTTTATTTTGTGTCTTAGTGTGTTTTGCCATACCCCCTTTCCCAAAATAATAGTATTAGAGTAATAAAACTTGGGAAAATGTATATCCATCCTTAAAAAAAAAATCTCAGAAGCACAGGCAAAAAAATTGCATTGGCCCCATTCGATAGTCAAACACACTGGAGCCTCCTAACAATGGGCCAGGGCATGAAAGATCCATGTGCCAAAAGAAGGACACTACCGTCAATTTCTCAGACTACCTTCTGTAAGAAGCAAAAGGAAAGAATCAGAAAATTGCCCAGCTTCCATGCACTCCATTTGGACTTAAGCAGTACATTTGCTTTTGAACTCTCAAGCTTCAATCTCAGTCTCCAGGGTGCCCACTTCCCTTGCTACGTGTGAACCTTTCCTTGTAGACACCCGTTGGGGACTGTATTAATAAGTCGTATTGCAGAAAAAGAAAACACATTTTCCAAGCCAAGAAGGTGAGAACTACTTTTTCCTAGGGCCCTTGTTAATCTTTGGGAGCCTGGCATCTTCTGAGGCAGAACAAAGGCAACACAGGTGTAAATTCTTATTTTTTTTTTTCACTCCACAAGGAAAATGTTGTTGATGTGTCAGTGTTCAGCTAAATTTCTCTTAAGAGAAGCAATAGAATATTTCTTCTTTCTGTCCTAAGGTTTTAGAATTTGATTCCCATTGCTTTCTAGCATCATTCTAAATAGAGCCCCACTGTTTGGCCATGGCCAGAATTAGCTTGAATGGTACCTGTTATTGAAAGGGAGTCTGTATTTGCAGTAATACAGAGAATGCCAGTTTAGAAATGAGCCTGATTGCATGGTTCATTTTGTTCTCCTTTGTAGAGCCAGGCTGCGGCCCACTACAAAGGCACGAAACATGCCAAGAAGCTCAAAGCACTGGAAGCCATGAAAAATAAGCAGAAATCTGTAACTTCCAAGGACAGCGCAAAGACTACCTTCACCTCCATCACTACCAATACCATCAATACCAGCTCTGACAAAACAGGTTAAGCGATGATCTTTGTTGTTGTTGTCCTCGTCATTGTCGTTTGGGGGTTCCCTCACTTGTCTAACCCCATGTCTGTTTACTTATGTATCTGCCACATTAATTCACACTTGAACCATCTTTCTGTAGAATGGTGATTGTTTCCCCTCATTTTTCCAATACCCTTAAGAGATTAAGATAATTGCTAGTTATATTCCAGATTTTGCATTCTGAAAGAGTCCTATGGCTGTTTTAGAAGAACACAATAATCATAAAAGGCATTTGATGCTGTGTCCACCCTAACGCTTTTTGAGAAGTGAACCTTTTCAGTGTGTAGCATTTGCATCTTGTATGCAGCACTTTAGCTTATACCTGTGTGGCAGATTTGATTTAACTGTGAGTATACAGCAAAGTATGCTAAATGAATTGAGAAGGCCCCGATAAGGGCATTATTACTGACAGGCTTTATTCTCATAAATTCCAAACACTGCATTGTTTTAAGTAGTGGCTGTGTGATTCTGGGCTTGTTATGGCTGGGTAACCTTCCCTCTGCATACACAGGTAAGTGTTATTGATACCAATTACTCTTTTTAACAGAGTCTTCACAGTGAAATAATGGCCTCTGAATGGCCCCTTGGGATAGCTTCTGCAAACGACCAGCTTATTCATGGCAGGAGAAGCCAGAGGGGTTTCCCTAAGCTGGCATTTTAAGTATAAGACCACTGGTCCTCAAATTTCACATAAAAAGAAATCCTGTGTGCTTCATGGATGTACCTTTAATAAATCGCATTTTAGAACACAAGGGCTGGTACCTGTCAATTGTTTTCCAGTCCTTGCAGGTGGCAATGGTGAGGAAATGTTTGTGTCATCGCCGATGGTCATGTCTTAACTAGAAAAGAATCTTCTGGCCATGACTGATGAAAATAGAAAATTATAAATAGTGAACAAATAGAGCACATTAAAACAACTTTGTTACACATGCAGGCTCCTGCAAGCATCTGGGGTGATGCTTTCTCCCATGTGAATCTGTAAGGGATAATGATTTTCTCTCTGAGTTCCCATGGCACATTGTATGTCCTTTTCCCAGGTACTATTGGTAAATGCATCATGCCCCTCTCCCTGAGAACCCTGTGTGCTCCCCAAGGCTGAGTGCATGTGTCGTCTTTGTCCCCTGGCACCTGGTCTGGCAGGTGCAGGCGCTGAGTAAAATGTCTATCTACATTTTCTTTTACCCCTTTGATTCTCTGATTTATCCAAGTTTGTGCCACCACATACTAAAGGGGAAAAAGGAAGAGCTGTCATATTTACTTCTTTTGTATCCAGAGCAAGAGCTGGATTAAGTCACTTTATTAATTTAGCTGTAAAACCTTATAGGAAATCCATTTGTCTTTTCTCTAATAATTGAAGACTCACTGCTTTATTTGGGGAGGGGGGCTCTAGGGGAATGAGTGGTAATGAAGCAGATGAGTATAATTTCTGCTCGCAAATATGGGGCACAGATGGGGACTCCAAAGCCATACTTGACACAGAGAAATGCAGAAGTCTTTCTAATGCAAACAAGGTAATAGGTAGAGAGAACAAAGAGGTGAGTTTGATGTAAAGGGTTAGAATAACATTTTTGGTTTTGCCCCTAATTTTTTTCTACTCCTAGACAGTTTTATCAAAAATGGATATTTGGGTTATCTTGACTTCTTTTTAAAATGGAAAAAAAAATCCTTGTTAAGGATGTCCATTATTTAAAAATATTATGTACCTAATGAGTAGAGCTGCTAACTTGGGTTAGGAAAGGCTACGTGTGTGGTCTTTGATATGCAAGAGCATCATGAACACAAACCTCCACTCCTCAACTTAGAGACTGGAACATGAAGGGTGGCGATTATCTAGGCTCTGTTCTTTTAGAAATTGAATAGTAATAAATTTTGGATTGGGCTATGGAAGAGAAACCACCTAAAATAAACATGCCAGAACATACCTAAGGGTGTAAATGATGTCAAAATGGTGAAACACCCTTCCAAGCTGGATCTAGAAAAAATTCCAGAAGGTCAGAAGGGATGGTACAGTCGGTAAAGTTAATGCAAGTATCCTAAAGCCAAAGGCAGTAAGCCATGGGTCTCAGAAGGGTCACTGCTTTTCTAATCCACAAGGACTTAGAAAAAAATAAGCCATGTAGATTGAGAGACTATATGAGAGAGCACACTCACCAGATGTTGTAAGTTGAATTCTGTCTTTAAACTGGAATTTCCACAAAACTGTCTATGAGAAGTGGCCCAAGAAAGCTCCAGCCATTCCATAGATTCTCACCCCATCTGTACTACAATATATACTGGAGGTGCCAAGGCTGACAAATTTGAGTCTTCTTAAAAAAATTGTTTGTCCTTTTTATTACTGCCTGCTTTTCCATATGGGTTAGGAGTACAACCCTAAAAACAAAATAAGTCTCTGAGCCAGGTGCAGTGGCACATGCTGTAGTCCCAGCTACTCAGGAGGCTGAGGTAACAGGATTGCTGAGCCCAGGAGTTCAAGTCTAGCTTGGGCAACATAGTGAGACACTGTCATTAAAAAAAAAAGAATCTCTGAGACAGTTTCCTAGAACAGTTAAACAGTTAAATACTTGGCAGAAGCCAAAGGAGATACAACTCTAGAATTAAAGATCATATATTGTTAAATAATAAAAAATTTTAACTCTTCTGCTTAATGCACAAAGATGTTCTGTGATTTGTGGACTTATCCATATATAAAAGTGATGCATTAAATCTCATTTTACTAATTTTACCAAATCATTTTAATAAAAATAATCTAATTACATGGAAAAACAAATCCATTATATATATATATAAATTTTTTTTAAACCAAAGCTAATTGCTTTAAAAAAGGCTAAGCATGAGATGAGAACCTTCAGAGAGGGCTGGGGCAACAATTGTGAAAAGGGCAAGAAATGGTATGGACTTGAATTAGAAAATTCTTAGGGGGGTTTTCTCTGACATATAAGAAACAGTATACTCATAAATAAATTTTCATTGAGATAATTTTTATTGATAATTCCTCTTAAATTCCTAAGTCATACATTAGTTATTAATACAAGTAATTGTTTTATTTACTGCTGATGGGTAACAAACATGTTTAAATGGCCTGTGGGGCAGGCTCCTATTGACTAACTTTATGACCTTGTTTTATTTTCCCCACTGTTTGTGTCAGTGTGCATGCTGGGGTGGTGTGCTGAAGGTAGAACTCAGTGATCAACCACTGACTGCTCATACAAAGCCTAGTTCGTCTATCTCTGGGCAAGAAGACACTCCCCAAGCATAATTTTAGTTCTTGTGATCTAATGAGAAGTGTTAGTTGGTGAATTTACACAAAAGAAAAATCTACAGGCAAAAGTGATATTTTCAACAGGGCCAAGCTGATGAAGCAACCGCTGGGTGGACATTGCCCCAGTTCCCTGGCAGAGGGTCGTGATCAACAAGCTCTTAAAATCTTTTAGTGAGGGCAACACATAATATTCCTCTCACTTTTCATTGGCAAGTCCCACGGCCAAGCATGATTACAATGGGGCAGGGAAGAATAATTCTCCTCCAGGGAGGGGAAACAGACCCTAGCAAACAATAATACAACACTCTACCATGGCTGCAGCTATCTCTTGTGCTTAGGGATCTCCATACTCTCTAGCCCTGTCCTGCTCCTAAGCTGAAACCAGCTTTTCCGTGGCCTGTTGCTCACTTCCTTGGGTGGTTTTCCAGCATCCATATTTAACAAGAAAAAAAAATTGTCCTCATCGTGACCATCATCCCCAATTTTCTCTCCATCCTTTCTTTCCTGGTCTTATTTTTAGTCCTGCATTTCACAGATTCAAAAGCTTCTAGTTGTCTTTGCCTCTTCTATCTTATTTCATACATCTATTCAGTTAGTGGGATCCACTTCTTTCCTATTCCTAGAAAACATCTTTCATACTTTTACACGTTATCACTCATATCCTGGCCTCGCAGGTCTGTGCCTTGCCTGTATAATTGCCCTGGCCTCCATGCAGGCACAACTGCCCCCACCTTTGTGCTTTGACAACCACGTCCTTCATTCTACTCTCCAGTTATACTACACAGTGCATAGGTCACATCTATTACCCATTTAAAAACCTTCAGTGTACCTTCCTGCTAGACCTCATGATCACAACCTACTCCAAACTTCTCTTCTACTTTTCTCCTGCAATATTCTTCACCAAAGGCACAAGGAGTTTTTCCAACTTTGTTTATTATTCTGTTCCTCTAAATCTTGGTCTTCAAAGTCAAACTCTTACTTTTCTTTTCTTCCTCCTGTCTATGAACTTCCATAAGGATCCATTCCTTTCTAGCTACCCTATCATATTTTTGTTAAATTATAGTTTTTGTGTGTCTTTACCCTCTACTACTGCTAGATGCCATGCTACTTGAGAGTGCATGCTTGATTAATCATTTTGTATAGTTTTTTTCTTTACAGAGTACTTTTTATGTAAAAGATAATAAGTAAACAGTTTTAAAACTTGGACTAATCAGTTTTGTGGGTTTCTTTTTCTCGAATTGTCAAGCTTTAGATGTTGTGCAGAGACGGTTCCATAAAAGAATGACAGTGCTCATTAATACAAGGGATTCTTTGATATTGGTCATCAAATTTCTGAGTTGCAGGTTTTAATAAATGGTGTCAAGTCTAACCTCTAAGGGAATTTGTTGTTGTTGACGTTTTGTTTTTTGAGATTCTCTAGTTGCACAAGTAAAAACACTTGGCATTTCTAATGGCCCTTCAGTGACTATCAATAAGGAGTTAATTAGCCTATTGAGGATATGGATTTACTTTAGTCATCTAATTGGCAAGGTCTGAGAACATTTCTCTCTGGTTCTATTACATAATTCTCTTTTTCAAGTTTCAGTGAATTGCAAATATATTCATCAAATAAAGCTACTAAATTACAATTTAAATTTTCACTTTTCACTCTTATGACTCAGTCTTCTTTGTATTCATTTTTCCTTTTTTTAATTTTAAAATTGTAATCCAGTGATGTTGTACTCATCAGACTCAAAGGTGCTAAGAGTGAAATATACTTTTGAATCTATTGTTGAGAAAGTCAATGAATGCAAAAGAACACTTATTTGCTGTGGATTAATAATTGATTCTACCTGTTTATTGGAATCCAAATGATTTGTTCAGGGACTTAGAGTGATAAAGAGACTTTTCTATTGACAGAATGATATCTGATGGAAAATAAACAGTGACTGAAAACAAACACTTCAGAAAACAAAGCCTCATGGGAAAGCCGGTCCATACCAAGGCCACCGATCAGTTCTTTCTTTTCCTGCACATTGCCCTCCTGGACCAGCTGTTTGCACCAGGCCCAGAGCCAGGCGAAGCTAGTTGCACATATTTTTTTTCTTTTTGATTTGGGTAGAAGCCAAATCATGACGATGGTGAACAGGTAATAAAGCTGGTAGATGAATAGTTTGGAAGAAAAAAAAAAAACAACCTCAATGCCATTTAGAAGGCAAACAAGTATGAATTAGCTTTTGTTTCTGTTTTCATAAGGAAGGTAGAGAGAGTTTGCTTTTCTTAATTAGGCTTCAAACAAATTCCAAATATTCCCAAATATTGAAAATTATAACAAAATCAATCTGGGCTTGACTTCAGAAAGCCATCTATCTCTTATATATGTATTATATTTGGATATATAATATAGTACAGTGTATGTTATATATATATATATATATATATATACACAAATATTATACACATATATTTATCTATATGCGAGATATTTTCTTCCATGCCCGTTCCTGAAATATGCTACTATACCAGGTCTTCACAATCAACAATGTACATTTTTCTAAATAAGAGATACGAATGCTTTTGTGGGTTATGAATCCATAGCTCTGTTGAAATTTAAGAGGTAATATAAAGTCATTTGAAAAGGGACACATTTCCATCAGCTGTTAGAGATTTGGTACACTGGTGTACAAATGCCTCTCTTAGCACGGTGGAAATTGTGCTAGCCCCTGGGTCTTTCTTTTCTGATCCATTCTTCCCAAACAAAGCCTCCCTGGGACAGTCACTCCCGTGATAAAAGACTCCGCATGCATCTTGGTGCAGGATTTGAAGCATCATTGTGAGACCATTTGTGCCTAAAGTGCTTTTTCTTTTCTTAGCACTGGCTCATGACATGCTTCAGATTGGTCAAAGAAAGAGATTTTATCAAGTGTTCCCTTCTCAAGATGTGTAATAAGTGCCAGCAGAGTGTGCTGGTAGCAGATCTTTAGAGAGATTGAAAAAGAGAAGGGAAATTCAGAAGTGGGAAAAAAAGTTAACACTTATTTGAATATTGTGATTTTAGGATCTTTGTATGTGAATCAGTGACAACGAACTGTATATTAGGGATGACATGAAAATAACATAAAATATTCTATCTTGTTCTTTTTCGTGCATGAGGAAATCATGATGAATAGTATTTTGCTGGTTCAATCAGGCCGTTAAAAGTTTTGACCTAGATAAGTTACATAAAACTGCTTCTTGAATCACAGAAGAATTTCATAATAAATTCGTCATCTTGACAAGAACATGCTGTTTTCCTCAACATAATGAATGAGTGAAGTTGCAAAGATCTAAACCTCCTAAAGGACCCGTCATCCAGCTTTGTTTGGGTGTTGGAGTATGGTGTGCAAGATAAGAAGAGAATTAAGACTATATTGATAAGCTAGTACATAATTTTATATTATAGTCTAAAAACAACCCGATTCCTTATCTGTGTGTGTACATGTATATGCTGTAGAGAAGTGATCCCCAACATTTTTGGCCCCAGGGACTGGTTGCATGGAAGACAGTTTTTCCATGGATCGGGGGAGTGGGTTGGGGGATATGAGGCGGAGCTCCGGCCGTGGTGCCAGCCATGTGGAGTGGCTCTAAATACAGATGAAGCCTTTGCTCTTCGCTCCTCACCTGCCTGCCACTCACCCTCTGCTGTGCGGCCCTGTGGCCTGGTTCCTAAGTTTCATGGAAGATAATTTTTCCCAGGGTGGTGGGGGGAGCGAGGGGAAGAGGGGAGAGGCAGAGCCCGTACATCCGGTTCCTAACAGGCCACAGACCAGTACTGGTCCACAGCCTGGCAGGTGGGGACTGCAGCTGTAGAGGAGGGAAAGCTTTCTCTCTGCACTCCCAGGGGTTGATAATTGGGCCTATGAAATAAGCTAATTGCAGGTCATTAATAGGAGAAAAGATATACAAATTTACTACCTGCATAGGACGTCACATGAATAAAAAGTGAGATCTAGATGCTTATACACCCTCTTCATAGGGAAGAGTAGAGCAGGTATGTAGGTAACTTCGGGAAGAGTAAATGATTTTGAGGAAAGTGGAATGGGCCCCCAGAAGAATAGGGGATAACCTCTGACAAAGTCTGTCTGGGTGTGGCACCAATTTCCAGTCCCTTCTCCTGTGATAAGAGTTAATCTGCCCTGCTTGATGAGATTCCTAGACAGGGGCTTGATGACAGTTAAGTTCCTTTGGGAGGATCTGTCCCTAGGCGCGTAAGAGGAGTTCAGGGAAAGCCTCCCCCTGCATTTGCTGTTCCCCAGTCACCTTCGGTGTGAAGTAATCAGCATACAAAAGTGTCATATTTGGGAACAGCATTTCCTGAACTCCTTGAATGCATATGCGTGTCTGTGTATGTGTGTATGTTGTGTGTATGTGACTGTGTTTCTTAACCAGAGATTTCAAATCTATAAAATAAATAAGTGGAACACCTAACCAATATTTATGATGTAATAGGCATCTGGATGAAATTTAAAAATTAAATGAAAACTCCCCATGGTTTTTTCTACAGATGCAACACTTCTGGAAAAATCTGTGTTTATGGGGTATTTGAATGTGTTCATGGAGGGTTTTTCCCCCATTTTATGGCATTCTTAGGAATTGAGTAGACAAACGCTTGTATAATGAAATATTTCCACTGCAAAATAATGATCCTTAAAGTTGGAAATCTTAAATATAACAAAAGAGTTGAACAACAATAAAATATGACAGAATGTCAAATCAGCACCTGTAGAAACATGGGCAATTAGAAAAATTTGTCTCCAATGTGGAAAAGTGAAGGAGTTTATCTCTATTAGTAACAGACATAAAATATGAAACAAAACATATTAATAGCACATTTCTTGCAGTCAGGAGACATAAAGCTTGTACTGAGTTCTTAGTAAAAACAAAACCCAAACTAAGAGATAGATTTGAATTAAGAATTACACTTGAAATTATCTTCTGTGAATTCCATACTCCTGAACATGGTGTCAGAACTTTTTGGTGATCCAGCCCTTGCCTGTCATTTCTGCCAGTCCTCGACATCTCTTCTCAACTTCAGTACAACAAAATCACTTGAGGATTTAAAGCAAGGTGTATATGTTGTCTTGCCTGAAACAATCCTTTGTTATACCTTACCCCAGCCCATGGATAACATGCTGATGCATGGAAGAATGCACATGCTGTATGCCAATTCATATGTGGCTGGGTGCACACAAACATGTACAGATCCATTCATGCTTTTATCTGGCGGATTCCTATTTCCAAGTTTCTGTGTAAACTTGATCCTAGCACCTATTGAAATGGTATATAATTCCTGCTTTTCAACCCCATGAAAATTTTAGCTTCTTGATGGAGCATATACCTTAATTCCATACATCTTTGTTCTAGCAACTAGCACAGTTTTACATTAAAAATAATAAATAGTATTGTATTATTTTATTTTTCTTTTGAGGAGTGCCAATAATTCTTTTAGTAGTAAATACTAACACATTCCAAAATATATAGTAATAATTTGAATGCATAGAGTCCATAAGTTTTCCTAATTGAACTTTATTGCATTTCACTACTTTATGATACAAATCAAAGGTATTAACCAGTGTAACTCAGAGTTCAAATGTGCAACCATTGGGCTGAGCATTTCCCAGAGACAGTGTTAAATTAAGTTGCTATTTTAATTATCATAATTGCATTCAGATTCATCATTAAATTACTGTGCTACTTCAGTTTCTAATGAGAGTGAAGAACATTTTTAAAAGCTCTATTGAGTCAGAATGACTATGTATCCAACTTTAAGTTATAACGTTGGTATTGGGTTAAATTTGAGAGCAGAAAGCTTACTAACTCCATGAGTAGTGTCTATGTTATTTTGCCAGTGCACAGCCAGTCTCTAGTCTACTTTTCTTTTGCTGTGACTGAGTTTGGGGACAACCTTGACAATATTTTACACTTAGGTGAAAATCAAATCAGTTATTCTCAAACTAACATTTGGTACCTGGCCAAAATCTAGAGTAAAGGCAGAATGTGTAGCAGTAAGGATACTGTCCCATTTGGACCTGATTTTATTTTTTGCCCAACCCTCTATTTCCCTACCAGTTTGCTAGTAGAATTAACCCAGGGGAAAAAAAAATAATAATGGTTTTCTTTCATGCTGCCTATGACATAGAAGAGTTTGTAGAAAAGAAAAACTTTCCCACCCTTCACTGAAATAGTCAGAGATTTGACAGTCTGACTCATGAACTTTAGGATATTAATTTGTCCCTTTATCTATCCATTCATTCATTCCCACTCTTACATCTACAAATATTTTTACAATATATAAGATACTGCAGCAATCAAAACTAAAATGCAGCATAGGAGATCTACCCTCAAGGTGTCTTCAGTCTGGTTGGGAAAACAAGACATACACAAAAAATATAATACAGGTTAGGGAATGATTCGTTGGGAGGAAATAGCAGGTATGGTGCCATGAAAGTCTAGAGCAACTGAAATGACCTTTTCCTATGAGGGAGGTGGAGGGAACACAGGTAGTATTAACCAGCGTGTGTTAAACTTGATGTCAAGGGTATTCAATCCCTAAAATAACTCCTGTGATGAAATGTTTCATTTAGTCAACATTTAGTGAGTACTCAGTATTTGCTAGTCATTAGATGTAGCACCTGTCCTTGTAAGGGCCAAGAGGAAAGTTCCCTAAAAAATCAACTCATAAAACACAGATTAATTGGAGAATAGGCATTCAAATTTATTTAACCTATATACACGGGAGACTTCAGAGTGAAAACTCAACCCCCCAACAGGGTGCAGAAGCTTATATACCATCTAGATGTTACAGACAAAATGGGGACTTGGATCCCAGCAAAACAGGTTGTGGGAAGTGGGGAGAAGAGGAATTCTGTTGAAGGGCAATAAATGCTTACCAGGGAGATTTTAAGTGGGCTTAAAAAACATACAGTGGTCTGGGCAAAGTCTGTTGGGACCACAGAACAAAACAATGGTTTATGACAAAAGTCTGTCCAGACTTAGTCTTCCTTCCTGTGTTATGAGTTCAGTTAATCAAAACTCAGGGAAGGGACAAGAGGTAATTGTTTTCCTCTTTGGTAGGTGTGGACTTGAGGTATGTAAGGAACTTCAGGGAGCAACTTTATCCTACTATCCTTTGGGAGAGACAGCGAGGGATGAGGAGAAGATCAAAGAGACCTTGAGGCTTCTTCAGTTCAGCATGTCAAAATGCCATATTTTGGAGTATTAGTTTCTGAGCCCCAACATCCTCTAGTGACTGATCTAATGGAGGAGACAGAGAACAAAAAGTTGTGATAAAATGGTTTCATAGTTTTATGCTGGAGGCTTGTGAAGATCATGAGAGTACCCAACTTTTAGAAGTAGACATTCTTAAATTTACAGATTAAAAAAAACAGGTTTTGAGTTAAGAAACTTGTCCAAGGTCAACAAATCTGTAAGAAGCAGAGTAGGGTTTGAACTGAATTCTGATTCCTCCCATGGCCTCTGCCTTGCTATCTCCTGTTAGGCAACAAAACACTTAATACTTTCATAATCCTCATTAGCACTAACCCCAGTTTTGGTTTCTAACCGATGTCACCATGTCTGCTACATAATTCAAGGTAGTTCCTCTCTTTTAGCAAAACCCTCAAATGCCCATAAGAGTATTCCTGTAAATACTTGTGTTTGCCTATCAGACCTTGGACCTGTTAACATATTTTCATGTGCGTGTCTGCCCACACTGTATGCTCTTCACATTCCTGTTGTGGTTCTCACCTGCTGGAAGCTGGTAAGAGAAGATAATTTCAAGGGCCAAGGCCAAAGCTTTTTGTTAGTTTTCATTTTGTTAATGGAAATCATGCTTTTATTTTTATTATTTTGCCAGACAGAAAAGATTTGTGTGTTATTGGAAAGTAACATCTTTGATCTCTTTGTATAAAACTTGTAGTAGATAATTTAGGATTTGCATGAGAAACCATTTCAACTTTGGTTTTTTTGTTATGTTTGATTTTGTAATGTTGTCTGGACAATGATAGAATTCTCTATCAGAGCAAAACTCAAGTCTTAAACACAGAAAGAAAAAAAAAGGTTTTTTTGGTCAGTCAAATGTTAATTTTTCTATATGAATGTACAACATTGTCAAATAAAAATACAAGATTGCCTACATTGGAAGGGATTATAGTCCTACAGGAAATGTATTATCTCCTAGGAATTGTCACTTTGGAAAAGTACTTTAATTCTTTTAGGCAACTAAGGTGATATTTAGTACATTAATTTTGGTAACTAAAAATCCAGTAACCTAGAAAAGATTGGTTCCTGACCCATAAATGCATGCTTCCTCCTGCATTACTAAGACATTTTAGATCACTATATAGTGATATTTAAAAATAAGATATTGTAGTCTAGAATTCATAGTTTTCTGTACAAAATTGTCAATCTAAACAGGAATGAAAGTGTAGTTTTTGTGTGTAAAGCCTTTTAAAAATTTCAATATGTCATCATTTAAAATACCACGTTTTTATCTTAATACCAGAAAAATAAAGACAACATGTAAAAAGTTATTTCTAAGTTATTGATTATCCCCATTTTAACAGTTTGCTTTGCAGACACTATCAGAAATGAGACAGAAATCATAGTTATCTCTTTAGTGGTACAAATGTATCATAAATCTCTCATTTGCTAAATAGTCTAGAAAAATGTGTTAGTGATATAATATCTGTCTTATAGTTATTTCCAGGTACTAATATGTATCAATTTTCACGTCCTAGTCAGGGGGAAGTACTCACTATCCTGAAGGATGAATGGACCTTAAAAATTTTTTTGATATAAAGTGCCTTGCTCTAGCAACAATAGGTGAAAATCAGTTTCTTACTTCAGTGTAATCCAAGATTCTAACCAGATTATATGCCTTTGTGTTAAAAACTGATCTAATAACTATGGTTGGAACATGAGAGAATATTTTATTTGTCATGGCTGTGAGGCCCATTGAAACTTCTGCCCACTATTATTCTCTTTATTCCAAAGGGTCAAAGTAACATCTACCATCAAACTTGCAATTAAGAGGGGAGGGTTAGATAGTTTTTCTGAGTTGTATCCTGCAGAAATTTGATTTTTTAATAAAGCAAAGAGTAATGAAAAAAGAAATCAAGTGGGACTTGATTGGCAAAGTTTTTTAATAAAGAATACATTTAGAATCCATAAAGCATACATGGTCCTTTTGTGGGCTCTTTGTCATCGGGTTGACTCAGCTTAGCTGTTAGTTTTAAGAATATTTGTCATTACATAAAAACATAAGAAAGCCTTTGTTTTATCTTCATCAAAATGTGTAAGCTTCTGGGCAAATAGGAGTTTCCGATTTTATTAGCCATCTTCTTATTCCAGAAAGAAAAATAAAACACTTATTATGATTATCACGCTCCCTGGTTTGGTCAATGAGCATATTTGCTTTGGGGCACCTCAATGTGTGCTCAGTTCAACATTAGCATTATAACAAATCACACATATGGCTATTTAGCCTCTCTGTGGTGTATTTTTAATTTAATGAAAGTTTTACCCAAATGGATGTGTGTATGTGTAGCTTTACATTTAGTGTGCAAATTAAAAGTAAAATTTGACATAGCTGAATAGGATGCAAGTATATTAGGTTACAAAATGGTAATTATCCCCTGTTAAAAGTGAAAAAAGGAAAGAAAAGAAAAGCCAACCGTTTGTTTATCCTCACCTCAGCAAACTTTTTCCTGCAAGGGTACAGGTAGTACATATTTTAGCCTCTTTCACTACTCAGTTCTGACACTGTTGCATGAAATCAGCCATTGGCCATATGTAAATGAATGACCATGTCTGTGTTCCAGTAAAACTTTATTTACGAAAACAGGCAGCAGGAAGCTCTGACTCGGGTGGGGCAAAGGCAATATATGTAATCTAACATTTATACCCCTGTAATATGCTGAAATAAAAAATATATATTTAAAACCAAAGGAAAAAAAAAAAAAAAACAGGCAGCAGGCCTGTTTTGGCCCATGGGCCATACTTTGCAAATCCCTAGGTTAAATACTTCCAAGTATTCAGTATTTCATGATTTTTCCAATCATCTGTATATACAAAACAAACTAAACTTGGTATTGAAGAAAAGCAATCTTTTATTATTATAATAGATGTCTCATGATTCTGTGGTTGACCAACAGGCTGCTTTTCCTTGGGTGGGGAGAGGAGTGTGTCTTCTGTGTTACAGTCAAATTGCAGTTGTGTGGAATCATCTCCAAGCCTTTCTCACTCACACTTCAGGCTGTCGATGCTGCCTGTTGTCTGGAACCCAGCCGGGACTGTCATCCAGAGCACCTGCTGGTGGCCTCTCCATACAGAGGGGCTTTGTCACAGATTGGCATCTGGGTTACAAAACAACAGTGAGGCTAAAGCTGTATTTCCTTTTGTGAATTAGCCTCTAATGTCCCAACATTCTTTCACCTTACTCTATTGGTTGAGACAGGCACAAGGGGAGCCAGGACAGATGCCACCAGATGATGACAGAATGACAAAGTCACACTGTAAGAAGAGTATGTGAGGTGGGAGCTATTGCTATGGCTATCTTCTGAAAATCAAATCTGCCACCGTGATATTTTATTTTTTAATTATTTTTGGATTGGAATAACAGCAATAGAAAAGTCAGGACAGCAAGACTTGGAGAGCAAGGGAGAAATTAGGGCAATAGGAAGAACACATTGATAGTGGTGGCTAAGGTAAGCAGGAATTAAAACCTGGTTTGTATGAGGTTCAAAACACCAAAGTCATGCTTTTGAAGCAAAAAAATTTAGGAACATATATAAAGAATGGATATCCTCAAGTGGTCAGAAGAAGATTGTGAGTCCAAATCCAGACCAGCAGGGAAGAAAGTCAAAAAGAGGTCTCCATAGCCAGAAGAATGAGATGCCCTTGACACTGAGGCCACGTTCTGACCCAACTGGGAGCTTCACAATGTTTTGGAAGTCTGGAACCCATTGCCCATGAAGGACACCTTGTAGCAAAGGAAGGGGCAGATTATGAATGTTTCTAGCTGGAAAAGCGCTGGTGCTGACTGGTGGAGTTAAATCCTGACAGGTGTCACAAAAGTCAGAATCTTACTGAAATGACTGCATCAATTGGTGGTTTTGACATCACGAATCCAAAAATATAGAAATAGCCCATCTGGGAAGTGAAAGAATGAGGAAAGTCTTTAAAACTCTATCCCCTAACTTCTTTCATTTTTGTGCTTAATAAGCCATTCTCTGCATTAGAGCCCTCAGAAGAGCCCTTCAGAGCATGCACCTTGATACGGGAGCCCTGAGACATCTGTTGTGCCATTTTAATCCTCTCTCTGCTATGCCCAGCCTTCTCTGTCTGTGGACCAAATGTGCCTATTTTTTGCTCCACTGATTTAATAGCCCCAGGAAAGTTGATAATGTAATCATAGAAGTTCTATCTGAGTGGAACGTCTCAAGTTTCATCTCCAGGCTTTCTGTGGGGCTCTCTGGACACTGTAGACTCTAGGATTTGCTACATTCCAGCTGTTTTTGGTGCAGAGCCTATTGGAATCAGTCTCTCCATTGTGTGTGTGTGTGTGTGTGTGTGTGTGTGTGTGTGTGTGTGTATTCCTGTCTTTCTATCAACTACAAGAAAAATTTGCCTTATTATTTAGCAGCATTTTAACAGGTTTCAGTTCATTAAAAGCAAAAGAAAGCATTAAGTGGCATTCTTCAGCTTTTAACTGGTGAGCTTTCATCAGTTTATTAATAGACTCTAACTGCAAATGTGCTCGTTACATGCTAGGGCTTTAGACCGACTCTAGCAGCAACAGTGCTGTCCTCTGGGACTAGAAATCCAATTCTAAGTTCTACCTCAGGTAATGCTTTTGGATTGCTTTGGAGAAATTAAACAAATAAATGCTGAAACTTTCCTTCTAGAGAGCTAAAACTGACCAGATTTATTCATGCTTTAAAACCCCAGCCTAAGAAAACAGCCAAGACTGAAGTAGCAAATTGCCTAGTGAGCACAGTGTATTCCAATTGCAATCTTTTGAATGTCATTTCTGTCCTAGTTCTACAGAGCTGTGACATTAAATGGGCAGAGGCTGAGATTCAGGGTAAATTGGAGGGATACAACGATTTCCTAGACAGAGAGTCAAATTCACTAGAACAAGATCAGGAGTTTTGCCTTCATGATAAGGTGGCAAGGGTTAGGTAAGGCGGGGCTCAGTGGCTCACATCTGTAATCCTAGCATTCTGGGAGGCCAAGGAGAGAGGATCGCTTGAGCTCAGGGATTCAAGACCAGCCTGAGCTAGAATGAGACTGTGTCTCTATAAAAAATAGAAAAATAAGTCAACCATGGTGCATGCACCTGTAGTCCCAGCTACTCGGGAGACTGAGGCAAGAGGATTGCTTGAGCCCAGGAGTTTGAGGTTGCAGTGAGCTATGATGCTGCTGCACTCTAGCTAGGGTGACAGAGTGAGACTCTATCTCAAAAAAAAAAAAAAAAAAAATCTAGGTATATGTGGGCACAAAGAGCTAAATTAATACGAGCTCCTTGTGGAACTGGCATGCTTCCTTCTTTGTCAAAATGAGAGTTGTTTTCCTTTTTGCCTGACTGCCAGGAAAATTAGAATAAATGTTAGGAATAATTATCCTCCTTGAGGTCCGTGGAAGGGAAGAGGAAGAAGCAGATCAAAGACAAGAAGGGAAGGAGACCTGTGATTTTATCCCTGTTCCATAGAATTAAAAAAAAAAATCATAAAGGAGATTATTCAACCTGGAGAGATTGTGTGAGGTCAATATGTAAGTTCACTGTTCAAGTACATCCTCCCACCCCCTTCCAGTGTAGGTAGCATGGTGTGAACTCTTAAGGAAAGCTGACTTGACTTTAGAAAATAAAGAAATTGCATTTTCATTGCACATTGAATTGTAATAATAACAATAGCTTACACATGGAGCACTTACTATGAGTCAGGCACTCTGCTGTTTTACATGGATTAATTCATTTAATTCTCACAACGGCTCGACAAAGGTTTTAATCTTATTCTCATTTTATGAGTAAAGATACTAATAAACAGAGAGGTTGGGTACTTGCCCAGTGTCACACAGCTCGTAATGATTTAGCTAGAACCAAGATTTGAATTCAGCAAACCTAGCTTGAGAGGAATGATACTGAACACCAAGTATGTTACCTCTGTTATGCAAGGTTGTGATCTAGCTATATAGAATATATTTTCAGAAAACATATTTGATTCTCTTTCCTCAATCAAGTGTCCTCCAGTCTATTACTATATTAATGTTAGATATGTGTGTATTATATAGGGAATGTGTGTGTGCAATTACATTTGGAAGCATCAGTAGATGTATAGGATTGACAATGAGGAAATAGTGTTATTAGACCTACTGTTATGGTAGGTAAATGAGATTTGGAATTTTCTGTAGAAACAATACTCACCAAATATCCATTATTATCCTCCTCCATTTTCAAGCCCCCTATTTCATTTATATTGGGGCCATATAATTAATTCTAGCAAATATGATTATGAGCATAAGTGATAGGTTGTGAACCACTACCATTTACAAAGGAAAAAAAACTAGTATGTAGGATCAGAGTGGTGAATGAAGGGCTACAACATTTTGTTGAATGTGAAAGAGTTAGAAAAAATAATGGAGGCATTTTTCCTAGAAAAGTTCGAGAGTAAGGTATGAGCTGTCCTCAAATATCTTGTGTGCCACTATGTAGCGAAATAAAAAGGCTTATTCTGTATGGCATGAAAGTTAGCAGGGCTAATTGAGGAACTTATTAGGTTTGATATAAATAAGAACTTATTTTTGATACCACATTTTGGACCCTCCATCACATTTGTAAATATTTTTTCTTTTTTTTTAATTTTTTTTTAATTTCAGCATATTACAGGGGTGCAAATGTTTATGTTACATATATTGCCCTTGCCCCAACCAAGTCAGAGCTTCAAACTTGTCCATCCCCCAGATGGTGCGCACCCATTAGGTGTGTATATATCCATCCTCTCCCCCCTCCCATCTACCCGACACCCAGTGAATGTTAGTACTATGTGTACACTTAAGTGTTGATCAGTTAATATCAATTTAGTGGTAAGTACATGTGGTGTTTGTTTTTCCATTCTTGGGATACTTTACTTAGTAGAATGGGCTCCAGTTCTATCCAGGATAATACAGGAGGTGCTAGATCACCATTGTTTTTTGTGGCTGAGTAGAACTCTATGGTATGCATATACCACATTTTATTAATCCACTCATGTATTGATGGGCACTTGGGTTGTTTCCACATCTTTGCACGTGTGAATTGTGCTGCTATAAACATTCTAGTGCAGATGTCTTTTTTATAGAATGTCTTTTGTTCCTTTGGGTAGATACCCAGTAAATGGATTGCTGGATCAAATCTAGTTCTACTTGCAGCTCTTGGTTGATTTTTTCTATTGTCTGCCACTTCCAGTAGAACAGAAATTCCTTAAGACCAGGAGTGTGTCTGTCTTGTACATGATTATTTTCCTATTGCTTTGCATAGTCCCGGCTCATTAAAAAAGCATGATATAAGTTGTCATCAAACAAATATATGAATGAATGTATGAACAAAAGAACATTCTGTCAAATAGACCACTCCAGATATTTTCCTGACTTTGGAGGAATTCTAGTACAGGCTATGTGATTGGTTGTTAGAAATATTTTGCAGCGAGTTCCGTCTCTGGATTGTGGTCACACTAAATATGATCTAATGTCTATTCTAATGCTCAGATCCTCTGATTTTTATCTTTTTACATTTGAAGATTCCTGGCAGTTAAAGCCTTTTGCTTTTTACTTCCCAGGAGATAGAAAATCTGGGTAAGATGTTTTTTGCAAAACCACAAAGAAATATTGCAAGCATTTTTTTTAGCCCTACCTGTTTGTAAGGGCATTTATCATCTTTTGATAACATGTCATCATGTTCAGAGAAATGGACAGCATGTACTTTGTAATCAGTATGGCAGTCTGTGACATGACTGATGTGAGCCTTTATCAGGTATCATCGTCAAATATGAGTCTCTGAAATGTGTGTGTTTGAAAGGCTTATGCTTGCATTTATGACACTTGGCTCTGTTTCTTCAGACATAGTTGTAAATTAATGCATGCAGTGACACCTCATTTCAAGTTGGGTGCTCATATGTATGCATGGCTGAATCTTGATCATCAGTCAGATTAGCCTCATTATTCACTGAGCATCCCTTCCACTCAGCTGATCATTGGCTGGATTTGTGACTCTCTAGATAAATTCTTTCGATCTCTTTGCTAATTCAGTTTCCAGAGAGGGAGAGTTTCTAAATTGGAAGCAATGAAAATCAGCTGTTAGCCACCCAATTCTAACACAGGATTCTGTGTTATGTTAGTATTTTAATATAATTCACTGCCATCAAGGAGCTTTCAGTCTTGCTTAGTAGAAAACAAAATATAAATACTATGATGTATACTTAAAGGTATAGGTGAAAAGGGTGAGACATACATGGCAGTGATGGTGGGGTGCAGGCTAAGGGTTTGTTTGAAAAAAGAAGATAGAATTTGAAATGAGATTATAGGTTTCTAATCTCTGCTGTGCCATTTAATTTTCTTCATTTGTCAAACAATAAATTGTACTGAGGATGATCAATGATGCTGTTAAGGCATCTAACATAATACCTGGCACGTAGGAAATACACTGAAATGGTAGAAAGTTATTGTCATTATTTATTGTGATCATCATTGTTATTATTGAGTATTGTAATTTTGAGATAATAGTGGGATATCCCAATTCTCTATAATCCTCACAAATGGAAAAAAAAGGCAGAGGAAGGAATTAAATATATGTCATCTGTACAAAAGAAACCCCATGGAAGCAGCTGACAGATAGCCCACAGGGCAGAAATGGTAGTATCGCCAAAAAGAGTGCCAAGGCATTTTGGGACCTTTGATATGCCAGAAAGGTAACAATGGTGCCAAATGTCCATTTGCCACCACCAGCTAGCAGTTTAGGACAATTCAAGTTCTTTCCTTAGGTCAGCTCCAGTATTTAGTAGAGCTTGCCCTTCCTAATAACATGAGTATCACTTTAATGTCCACATTATGACCCACCTCCTGCTTTAGCCAGTAAGCAAGCATTGTAGATCAGGACAACCATTTTTTTTAAGAAGGAATCTCCCTGAGCCAACTGATCATGGCAATACCATGGCTCAGAACATGTGGAATAAGGCTTGGTGTGTGTTCAAAGCAAATTAATCACCTTACACATAGACCATGAAGGGCTTCTCATTCCAAAGAAGAAGAAATAAGGTCATTTTACCCTATTCCTCCTTCTAACTACTACTATAAAGCCTGGACGGAATACATAAACCAACTACCAGAAGACTCTAAAGAGGGGGAGAATGGAGATAAAAGTTGGACTGACTAAAAGCTTCAGAGCTTGAAGGATGACCCATTTTTTTGTTTTTGTTTTGTTTTTGTTTGTTTCCTTTCTTTTGTTTTATTTGCTTCCCATGTATGCCAGCCTAGGTACTAGAGCAGCCTGCAACCTAGAACTGCCAATGGGTACAAATGGCCCAAAGACAAGCCTACTCTTTCTAGTTCTCATTGAAATCCGAAAGAGGCAGCCCTGCAGGATGGGGCCCTTTTGACTATACACATTCTGTGCTAGATGAGCATCACAGACAAGGCACACCTCTCCCTCTCCCCAGGACATTTCAGAAACTGGGCAGGTGGGGGAAGACTCCTGCTGACTTTCTGTGCTCATCACTAATGCAAGCAGAGGCAGCGCCCTCTCCAAAAGGAAGCTGGGAAAACTGCAGGGCAGAGTGCTGTTGACCGGCCTCATCCTTGGGAATGGATCTAGATCCTTTAATTATCCTTAGCTCTAGAAGCTGGAATAATGTTAACCTTTGTCAGTAGAGGGCACTGGAGAGACATTGCAGGAGAAAAGGGTCTTTCTCCCTGGTCTTGGATGCTCACTGGCCAAACTCCTGTAATGTGGACAACTTCTTGCAAAAATACCCAGCGCCTGCCATCCATCATAGCCAGAAACACCCACAGGCCATCATCTCCTCTTAACACATCCCTAAAGCCATTTTGTAGCAGTGTGCTTCTAGGAAGACATTTTCTCAGGAAAAGCTTCTACTGGCACCCAATAGGTAGATTTCGAGCAAGTTCCACCAGTGAGGGGCCCCACAGCAACCTCTCTACCATTCAGTCAGCTATAGCCACACCCTCTCCAACAAGCTCTGGAGCTTAGCACTAGGAGGGGTGGGCTCATTATCTCAGCCTTAGGAGGGCATGACTGCTCCTTACATCTGCTTATTCCTGTATTATTTAGAGATCTCGTTACTTCTTACTAACCAATTGTTATTAAGCAATCTCCTGTTACAGTTAATATTACACTTTCCATATCTAAATTAATGTGTAATTTCTCTCTCTTGATTGAACTCTGACTGATCCATAAAAGAAAAAAAATAATAATTTGGACTTAATTAAAATTAAAAACTTTTGCCCTGCAAAAGAGTAACTTCCATCTGGAAGAAAATATTTTCAATTCACCTATCTGACAATAATACTATATCCAGAATATATAAAGAAAACTTTAAACTCAACCATAAGAAAGCAAACAATCCAATTGGAAAATATGTAAATGGCTTGAACAGACTATTTCATTGAAGAATGAATAGATAGCACACATAAAAAACACATGAAAAGATATTCAACATCATTAATTGTTAGGGAAATGCAAACTAAAGCCATGATCAGATGCACTATACATCTGTTAGAATGTCTAAAATAAAATAAATAACAAATACTGTCAATACTTAAGTGGTGATGAGGATGTAGAGCAACTGGGATTTTGACACATTGCTGGTGGGAATGCAAATTGGTACGGCTATTTAGAAAAAATTTGACAGTCTCTTATGAAGGGAAACATATACTTGCTGTGTGACCAACGATCTTACTCTTGGGCATTTACCCAAGAGAAATGAAAACTTATGTTCACACAAAAACATGAATACAAATGTTTATAGCAGTTCTATTAATCCTCGCCAAATACCAGAAACAGCGCATATGTCTTTCACTGGACAAATGTATTAACAAATTGTCACACATCAATATAATGGAATGCTACTCAGCAATAAGGTGGAATAAGCTATTGATGTGTATAACACGTTGGGTAGATCTCAAGGACGTTATGGTGAGTGAACAAAACCAATCTCAAAGGGATCCATCCTTTATCATTCCATTTATGTGGCATTCTCCAAATTACACTGATGGAGTAGTTTCCAGGGTTTAGAGTTGGAGTTAAGCTGTGACTATAATGGGATAACAGAAAGTATTTCGGAGTGATAATAGTCTGCTCCTGATCATGGTGGTGATTACAGGAATCTATATATGTGATAAATTTTATAGAAATATATATCAAAAAGATTGCTTGTTAAAACTGGTAAAATCTCAATAAATCATCTAGTTTAGCTAATATTACTGTCCGATGTCAATTTTTCTGGTTTTTGATAATTTTGCTGTGGTTATATATTATGTTGTTATTGCAGGAATCTGGATGGAGATTACACAGGAACTCTTTCTATATTATTCTTGCAACATATATGTGGGTCTAAAATTATTTCAAACTAAAAATTAAGCAAACAAAACAATCACCACCACAATAGCAAAAGAGGTCATATCCCAGTAAGCAGAAGAATACCATGGTAGAAGGCTAGTATTAAGATATCCTAGCTGCTGATGCTACATATTATTCAAAGCCATACCCTTCAGTTAGTTGACCTAGTTTAAGACCCAGACATTGGCACTTTAAAAAAATTTCTCGGATAATTCTACTGATTACACAGGTAAGGGAAACACTGATTTAAGGAATTCTGGGGCAAAAGTCAGTTCTGCCTAGAAGGGAGCGGTTTCCCAGGTTTCTGGGTTTTGTGTTATTTGGAAGTATTGCTTATGTTGGCCTGAACTTTGGCGATCCTGGGCAAGGATGACTTAGTGCAAGGTTGGCAAAATTTTTCTGTAAAGGGCAGATGGAAACATTTTAACCTTTGTAGATCATATACTCTCTGTCATGGCTACTCAATTCTGCCATCGTGGTGCAAAAGCAGTCTTAGATAATACATAAATGAATAGGTTTGCCTGTGTTCCAATAAAACTTTATTTACAAAAACACACAGTGGGCCATATTTGACCCACATGCCACAATTTGCTGACCCCTGATTTAGAGAATTTAGTGGACCACATCCTTAGAAGTCAACCATGTGACTGTCCTAGCCCATGAGTTGTTGCATTTCTATTCAGAATTGACAAACAAATGAGTCCCGACTAATAGAACCAATGGCTCTACTTTTATCAAATCATACTTAGTCCGTTGGACTTAGTTCTATTCTTCTACTTCAAAGAAAGTTTATGAAATTTTTCAAGGCCAGAAAAAATTCACCCAGGATGGTGAAGGGTCTGGAAACCATATCCTGGATGACATACGTGAAAAAACTGCAATGCCAAACCTGAAAAAAATATTGAGAACAAGGGGGCTTGAAAAATGGCAGATTAGGGGTGACCTCCTGGCTCTCTGCTCCCAGAGTGAGAGGTGAGGAACGCGGACAGCCACACACGCGTGAGGCGCTCTCCCACAAGATCAGCTTTGTGACTCTACAGAGAAGCAGCAAGGGACAAGCAGTGATGTGGAAAAAAAAAAAAAAACTGTGCTATTTTGCACCAAAGAGACAGCACTCACCCCTAAGAGTGTCTAGTGACCAAGGAGGCCACTTTTCAAGCTGAGACACATGTCACCTCTTTGCTGCAACTTGGTAGCTGGAGCTGCCAGCCAAACAGACAGACTTCACAAAGGGAAGCGCCGAGTAGGGAATGAAGGAGGCTATTTTCCCAGCAGGGTCCTGCAGCCTCCTTTTCACTGTGACTTGGTAAACAGCTCCTCCTTCCAAAGAATCAATTCCCCACCCTTGGTAGTGCGGAGGAACAAGGGAAGCAGTTCGCTGGACTGTGACCCCGCAGGGGTGGTGGATGACCCTTGACTACAATCAGACCACTGATATTACATACCAAAGGGTCTGACCCCACATCTGCTGGGGAGGAATAGTGGGGCAGGCTTCTTTCTGCTCTGGGTCCCTCAGGGGCCTTAGGCAGGGCTTCCTAGCAGCCATGAAGTGTGTACTTCTTACCAACTAGATAACCCTGCCCTTGAAGGGGTAGAATAATAAAGATAGCCACTTCCTGAGCTGAGGTGCCAGGTAGCCTCAGGAAGTGCCCTTCCCCCAGTCTGGGGGGTTATCTCCCTCTCTGGCAGGTCAAAACCTACCCTTGGAGGAGGAAAGAAATGAGAGAAGATGTTTTCCAGGCCGGGCCTTGTGGCAGTCTCAGCCAACACCCCTCCTACAGCCCTCCAGGGCAGAGCCCGCCCTTGAAGGTAGGGAAAAAGGAGAAAAAATACTTTCCCCATAGGACTAGCCTGAATCTGTACAACCTTGGATCTAAGCAAAAGGGGACAGTTTGTTGACGTGATACAGCTGATCGGTTTTGATCATCCGACAAGACCATAACACAAAAGCTTGTCCTTGGTTCCCAGGCTGTTGTCATCTTAGGGGCTAGTGGTCTGGGAAGGAAAATCTTGACCAGAGTCCTTAGCAATTGCCCCAATTGACACACCCATCAAGAATTGCCCTGCAAGAGTGCTTAATGAGCCCTGAATAACATATTAGCAGTTCTCTCCTAGCTACAGATCAAGCAATTTCTGAAGTATACTGTCTGAGGCACGCCGATTCCTGCTGCTCTTCTCACCACATCTAAAGTCGTAACAAGGCTCAAGTAGCCCTTGGGAGTGGCAAAACATTTCCCAAAGACTCAGGCTCTTGTATGTCCCATTTGGGGTTTTAGAGCTCAATACAAAGGTTCTGGAATACCTTGACAACTGACTCCTCCACGCAAAATACAAGCAACAGAAGAGAGAGTAACCTCATAGCTAAACCCAGCACCTTCCTCCTCAACCAAGTAGTCAATAGCAGAGTCACACACACAAAAATGACCCAATTCCTGGGAATCTAAGCAAGGGAAAGAAACTCACTAATCTCCATAAGCAGAGGAGCAGATAATAGGCCAGAGATAACCCAACAGGCTAAAACCCCACCAAGACAGCGCAGGACCAGTGTACATCTCTTCAGCTCTGCCAAGAAACATCCCTTTGGAGTCCCAAAATTAAGTTCATAAACCAGTCATAGAACCTCCAGTCCTTGACAAGGTAGCCTGATGAGAAAGAATCAGCAAAAGAAAACAGGAAACATGAAAGATCAAAGAGAAAAGTCACCTCCAAAAGAAAATATTTGATCTCCATCAACGGATACCAATGTACATGATACGATTAAACTGACAGAGGAAGAATTCCAATTATGGATTGTAAGGAAACTCAACGGAACTGAAGAGAAAGTAGAATACCAACATAAAGAAACCACAAGAACAGTCCAGGAAATGAATGAAAAATTCTCCAAAGAAATTGAAATACTACAGAAAAAACAAACAGAAATCTTGTCAATGAAGGAGGAATTCAAGGAACTTCAAAACACAGTGGAAAGCTTCAAGAACAGAATGGATCATGCAGAGGAAAGAATCTCAGAGCTTGAATATAATGTCTACATGCTGAACAAATGAAATGAAGAAAAAGAACTCAGAAACAAGAGACAAGAACAAAACTTACAAGAAATGTGGGATTATGTAAAGAAACAGAATCTTAGGATCATCGGTCTACCAGAGAGAGAAGAAGAAGATACTCAAGGGCTGGAAAACTTATTTCATGGAATACTGGAGGAGAATATGCCACGCCTGGCCAGAAATCTGGATACCCAGATACAAGAAGCACACAGAACTCCTGGGAGACTCAATGTGAAAAGGCAATTGCCACGTCACGTAGTTATTAGAGTGACCAAAGTAAACACGAAAGAAGCAATTCTTTGAGCAGTGAGGTGAAAGCAACAAATAACCTTTAAAGGAAAGCCGATCAGACTAACTGCTGATTTCTCAACTGAAACCCTACAAGCCAGAAGGGACTGGGTCCCTATCCTTAATCTACTAAAACAGAATAATGCCCAACCCAGAATTCTTTATCCAGCAAAATTAAGCTTCATCTACGAGGGAGCAATAAAATCCTTCCCAGACAAACAATCACTGATGGAATTTGCAAAGACCAGACCAGCCCTACAGGAAGTACTCAGTCCTGCATTGCACACTGAACAGCATAATAGACAATCTTCAAAGTAAAATCATTCAAGAGTTAAAGCCTAGAATGTGGACTTCATGATGGCTCAAGGAACGAAACAAAATAACAGGATTTCACCCAACAATATGAATGGAAATCTACCACAAATCTCAATTATCTCAATAAATGTGAATGGCCATAACTGTCCTCTGAAAAGATACAGGCTGGCAGAGTAGATAAAAATCCACAAGCCTAGTATCTGCTGTCTACAGGAAATGCATCTAATCTGCAAAGATGCCTTCAGACTAAAGGTCAAGGGATGGAAAACTACCATCCAGGCGAATGGAAGTTGAAAGAAAACAGGAGTAGCTATACTAGTTTCAGATAACATGAGCTTTAAAATAGCAAAACTAAAAAAGGACAAAGATGGCCACTATATATTGGTGAAAGGGCAAATCCAACAAGAAGAGTTTACAATCCTTAATATCTATGCACCCAATACACGAGCACCCAGTTACATAAAGCAAACCTTGTCTGATCTAAATAACATGATAAACAATAACACCATAGTAAGAGGGGATTTCAACACTCCACTGAATGAACTGGACAGATCTTCCAAACAGAAAATAAGCAAAGAAATAATGGACTTAAACAGAAAACAAGGATCTGACAGATCTCTACAGAACTTTCCACCCAAATAAAACCGAATTTACATTCTTCTCATCAGCCCATGGAACTTTCTCCAAAATTGATTACATACTAGGCCACAAATCAGACGTCAACAAATTCAGAAAAATAGAAATTATACCGTGCACTTTCTCAGACCATAATGTTATAAAATCAGAGTGCGATTCCAACAGAAACACTTGCCACCTCACAAAGTCATGGAAATTAAACAATCTATTGTTGACTAACTACTGGGTCAAGGAGGAAATATAGAGAGAAATCAAGAACTTCTTCGAACTAAATGATAACAGAGAAACAAGCTATCAAAACCTGTGGGATACAGCAAAAGCATTCCTGAGAGGAAAACTAATAGCAATAAATGCTCATATCCAAAAAACAGAAAGTTCAGAAATCGACAACCTAATAAATAGAATCAAGGATTTGGAAAAGAAAGTGCAAACCAATCCCAATCCAAACAGAAGAAAAGAAATAGCTAAGATCAAAGCAGAGCTAAATGAAATTGAGAACAAGAGAACTATACGGAAGATCAACAAAACCAAAAGGTGGTTTTTTGAAAAGATAAACAAAATTGACACTCCTCTTGCTAGATTGACTAGAATCCAAAGGGAAAGGTCTCTAATAAACTCAATCAAAAATGAAAAAGGAGAGGTCACAAAAGACACCACGGAAATACAAAACATTATTTTTGATTACTACAAAAACCTATATGCCCAAAAACTATATAATGAGGAGGAAATGGACAAATTCCTGGAAACATACAACCTCCCTAAGTTCACCCAAGAGGTAACAAAATGTCTGAATAGACCAATCTCAAGCTCAGAAATTGTAGCAGCAATCAAAAACCTCCCAAAATGTAAAAGTCCCGGACCAGATGGCTATACTTCAGAGTTTTAGCAAACATTCAAGGAAGAACTCACACCTATACTACAGAAATTATTCCACAATATCGAGAAAGATGGCATCCTTCCTTACTCATTCTACGAAGCCAATATCACCTTGATACCAAAGCCAGGAAAGGACATAGCAAAAAAAGAAAACTACAGACCAATATCCCTCATGAATATAGATGCAAAAATCCTCAACAAAATTTGAGAAAATAGAATTCAGCAACAAATCAAAAAAATAATTCACCATGACCAGGTGGGCTTTATTCCAGGATTCAAGGCTGGTTTAACATACGCAAATCTGTAAATGCAATTTGCCACATAAATAAATGCAAGAGCAAAGACCATATGATTCTTTCGATAGATGCAGAAAAAAGCACTTGACAAAGTCCAACACACCTTTATGATAAAAACTCTCATCAAAATAGGCATAGATGGCTCATTCCTTAAAATTATCAAGTCCATTTATGACAAACCCACTGGCAATATCATATTCAATGGGGAAACATTGAAACCATTTCTACTTAGAACCGGTACTAGACACGGCTGCCCTCTATCTCCACTTCTATTCAACATAGTGCTCGAAATCCTCACCACCGCAATTAGGCAAGAGAGGGGTATTAAGGGTGTCCAAATGGGGACAAATGAGATCAAACTCTCGCTCTTTGCCAATGATATGATATTATATCTAGAAAACCCCAAGGATTCATCTAAGAGACTCCTAGAACTGATAAATGAATTCAGCAAAGTCTCAGGATACAAAATCAATACACACAAATCTGTGGCATTCATATATGCCAACAACAGTCAAGCTGAAGATCAAATCAAATATGCAGTTCCTTTTACAATAGCCTCAAAGAAAATTAAATATCTAGGAATATATTTAACAAAAGATGTGAGAGACTTATACAGGGAGAACTACAAAACAGTAAAAAAGAAATTGTAGATGTAAACAGATGGAAAAACCTACCTTGCTCATGGATTGGTAGACTCAATATCATTAAAATGTCCATACTACCTAAAGTGATCTACAGAATTAATGCAATCCCTATCAAAATCCCATTATCATTCTTTACAGATTTGGAAAAAATAATTCTACACTTTGTATGAAACCAGAAAAGACCTCGAATAGCCAAAGCAATCTTAAGTAAAAAGAACAAACTGGGAGGTATCAGTCTACCAGACTTCAAGCTGTACTACCAGGCTATGGTAACTAAAACAGCTTGGTACTGGCACAAGAACAGAGACATTAACCTCTGGAACAGGACTGAGAATCCAGAGATGACACCATCCACATATGCTAATCTAATCTTTGACAAACCTAACAAAAACATACACTGGGGAAAAGAACCTCTTTTCAATAAACGGTGCTGGGAAAACTGGATAGCTACATGCAGAAGAATGAAACTGGATCCCCACCTCTCACCTCTCACAAAAATCAATTCAAGATGGATAACAGGCTTAAACCTAAGGCATGAAACCTTAGGAATTCTAAAAGAAGATGTTGGGAAGACCCTTTCAGACATTGGCCTAGGCAAGGAATTCTTGAAGAAGAACCCCAAAGCAATCGCTGCAGCAACAAAAATAAATAAGTGGGATCTAATCAAATTAAAAAGCTTCTGCACTGCCAAGGAAACTATCATTAGAGTGAATAGACAGCCCACAGAATGGGAAAAAATATTTGCTCTCTACACATCTGATAAAGGGCTGATAACCAGAATCTATCTAGAACTCAAAAAAATCAACAAGGAAAAATCAAATGACCCCATCAACACATGGGCAAAGGAAATGAACAGAAACTTTTCAAAAGAAGACAGAAGAATGGCCAGCAAACATATTAAAAAATGCTCAACATCTCTAAGCATTAGAGAAATGCAAATGAAAACCACAATGAGATATCACTAACCCTAGTGAGATTGGCCTCTATCAAAAAATCACAAAACAACAAATGCTGGCGAGGATGTGGAGAGACAGGAACACTCTTACGCTGCTGGTGGGACTGCAAATTAGTGCAACCTCTGTGGAAAAGAATTTGGAGATACCTCAAAGAGCTAAAAATAGAAATACCATTTGATCCAGCAATAGCACTATTAGGCATCTACCCAAAAGAGCACAAAACGTTCTATGATAAAGACATCTGCACTCGAATGTTTATGGAAGCACAATTCACTATTGCAAGGATGTGGAAACAACCCAAGTGCCCATCAATCCATGAGTGGATTATTAAAATTTGGTATATGTGTACAATGGAATATTACTCAATCATAAGAAACGACCATGACCTAGAACCTGTTATACTTTCCTGGATTAAACTTAAGCCCATAATCCAAAGTTAGGCACCACAAGAGTGGAAGAATGGCCTCCACTTGTACTCGCCATCAAATGCGTACTAACTGAGCAACACTAAGGTGATCACATGGCAGAAATCTCCAGGGATTAGGGGGATTTGGGGGAGGGGATAAATCCACAACTAAAGGACATGGGGAGCATTGTAGGGGGGAAGGGCATGCCTTTAACCCGCACTTGGGTGAGGCAAAGACATAAAGTGTAACCACAATGTTTATACCCTCACAATACCCTGAAATAAAAAAATAAAAAAAAAATATTGAGAACAGTGTCCAAATACTTAGTTTGTTATTAGGAAAAGCGATCATCAAGTTTATGACTTAAAGAAAAAGAACTAGGATTATATATGTATTCATTTCTACAACGGCTATATATTGAACACCTATTACATGCCATTCTAGGCCCCAGCTACACACACACATACACACGCACACACACACACACACCAGCTAACCAGACAGTGAAAAGAAACTTTAGAAAGATGAATTTCAAGTCAATAAATAAAGCTTCTTTAAAAATTAAAAGCTATCTGAAAGGGGACTGTTCTACCTTGTTAGGCGATGAGTTCTCAGCCTTTGGGGTTGTGCAAAAACAATCTAACAAATAGAATAGGCTGGCCTGGAGGATTTTAGAAGGGAGTATGTATGGGGAACAGTTGAGGATCTGCTCCATGGCCTCTGGGGCTCTCTTTAAATATTTAGTATTTAAACATTACCGAGTTCCGTAATGGACCATGGTGTAGAGTTCAGAATTCTTGATTTCTCAACCCAGTTTCAATATCTGGGTTATTTATTGTGGACTCGTGTATAATATTTTTCTGAAGAAAGACTCCCTTAGCTAAAAATATATTTAAAACCACTGAGATAACTTTGATCAAATGCCCTGTAGCAAGTGGCAGTAGCAAGTAGAGCACTTCAAAATCATAATACATGGCCGGGTGTGGTGGCTCACGCCTGTAATCCTAGCACTCTGGGAGGCCGAGGTGGGCGGATTGTTTGAGCTCAGGAGTTCGAAACCAGCCTGAGCAAGAGAGAGACCCCGTCTCTACTAAAAAAAAATAGAAAGAAATTGGCCGGACAACTAAAAATATATAGAAAAAAAAGAAAATTAGCCAGGCATGGTGGCGCATGCTTGTAGTCCCAGCTACTCGGGAGGCTGAGGCAGTAGGATTGCTTGAGCTCAGGAGTTTGAGGTTGCCGTGAGCTAGGCTAACGCCACGGCACTCACCCTAGCCAGGGCCACAGAGCGAGACTCTGTCTCAAAAAAAAAAAAAAAATCATAATACATGATTAGAAATATACAGATTTGAAGGGAGATATTATAGGAACCTGCAAAGTTACACTCTCTAAAGGAAATAATACCCATTTTTTAAGTTTCAGTAATATCTTATTTTTACTTTTTTTGGAAAGGGGGTATTGTCTTTTATTTCTGTATGTGGTTGATCTCATTTATTGTACTCTATCCCTTTTTGTGTTCAAATTATCACAGTCTGTACATTCGTATAATATGTTACTTATTTTCCTTTAATTAAGCAAAATTCTGTCTGGGTATCCATTTTTATGGTAGTAGAGATCTAAATTGTGTTCCTTCTGGGTGATCTCAGTCACCCTCAGTGTCTGCTCAGCCAGTGCCTTAGACAGCATTGTGTTTCTTACCACCTCTCACTCTACCTAGGATGGGGTAAGCCTCAATAAATCAATCTACAAATCTGGGAAACCTGGAAGATAAAATAAATATTTAAAGATTATTTTATGTGATAAGTACCCTTGAAATGTATTCTCTGAAAGTGAATTTTAATAATTTATATAACTTATGAAATGACAGTTAATGATAATGTTTAAAATTGTTTCGAATACTATATCAAATATACATCTGAATATATTTGAATTATAGGATAGCTTTAAATTACTTGCAACTTTGAAACCATCCATAACCTGTGAATTAAAATGAATTATTGGAAGATAAGTATACTTATGAACTTAGCTTACAAATTTGGACAAGTAAATATCAAATATCAATCAAATAATCTACTAATGAATCAGGCCATGCATGTTCTGCTTTTTAGTGATCATTAAAGTACAAAGATCCCTCTTTATCTTCTGGATCTTTCCTTATTGGAAGGAGCTGGTGATCTGGCTGCATGTAATAAGAACAGGGGAGAAGTTAAGGAAAGGAGCCTCTGGAGGAGAATGTGAGAATGAGTGATAAGGACCTTACCCTTACTGTGAAAGCATGCAACTCACCCTCCTGAAGTCCTTTTTTTCCCCAAAAAAGTGAGAAGCTTATCTTTTTAAAATTTTTTTCTTTTCTCTCTATAAATATATGGGCCCACTATGTTTATCATGTGCCACCATCTTTGTATATGGCTGTTTTAATATGGAGACGTGTATTTTAAAAACAGGTAGTCCTAATATCTGGTGGCTGTAGATTTTATTTCCATTTTTAAAAAGCAGACCAAAAGGAATAATCTGTGTATTTAAATCACAATCATTACCATAGGTTCTGCTTGCATTAATACTGTCTGAGCACATTATGAAGCATTTGTCATAGCTAATGCATTTCTGTCAAATCAAGTAATATTAGAAAGGGGCTTTTGTAATGAATATTAATGTAAGAGACAGCCATAAGTGAAGCAAATTATAGAGGCAGGTAAATGTAGAATTAGCAGCAATTGCAAAGTAGCCTTTCATTACAAATTAAGTTCTTCTTATGATGTTAATAAAAATTTAAGGCTCTAGGTAGTCATCAGGAGCCTGTTGAACACTGATAGGAGTTTGGAAGTACTTTTCTTGTACTCTAATTCTAAATAAAAAGTCTTGAATAAGTTTGTCATACAAAGAAATATTTGCGTGTCTTAATTTTTTATTCTTGCCCTTAAGTAAATCTTTTAAAGAAATCTACTTTTTAATGGAGTTAATTTAAGCCCAAAGATTGTTCCAGATGCATATGTTAAGAGAATAAATTAAGTAAATAGAGTACTTTGTGTTCATTGAAGCTAGATGCTGTATAAATAAGAGATCATTAACACATCATTACATGTGTTAATTACACATGCTAAATTATGGATCAGATCTGAGAAGGAAAATTTCCACAAAAGTTACATAAAGCAAAGATAAACTTCTCAAGTGGTATCCTAGATGAAATTATACAGAGAGATATGCATTTACTGCCTTAATATTGAACTAAATTAATTTATAGCTCTAGACTCTCCTAAAACTTTCAAGAGAGAAAATATCAATACTTGTAGACTACCAGTTCCAGTATAAAAAATATTAACTTGATAATTTGCGCTTTGATCTGAAATAGTTAATATATTCACAAAAATGTTTCTAACCAATATTTATAAATAATTTATGGTTGTCACTCTATCCTGTTATATATGGCTTTATTACTACTATTTTAATTATACATAATATGGACTCATTACACATATAGTCAAAGAGTTATATGACCTAGAAATTTAAAAACTCCTGTAATCCCCTTTTCCTCAATGTGTTCCCACTACTAAATTTGAACAAAGATAAAGAGAAAAAAATAAGTTCTTATCTCTCTTTCTGTCCCTCCAGTCAGCCTGTTTTCTGTATTACTGGGGATGGTGTTTTTGTATTGAAGATGTTCATAAACTTGAATAAAAGGTATTGCACTTTCTTTCAAAAGAAATTGCCAGTACTAGGAGAGAATAGTCCTACTTTAGATAGTGATCCTCTCTGTATCAGACAGCTTAGGCTACGGAATGCTGCGGTAAGAGATGACCCCCCATCTCAGTGGCTCACAATAACAAAGGTTTGCTCTTCATTGTGACTCTGCTCAGTATGACTTCATTTCTGGATATAGTCTAATGGAACAGGTGTATCTGGGAATTACTTGTTGAATAATTCAGGAAACATGAAAGAATGTTAAGGCTCACACTATGTGTCACTTTAACTTTTTTTGGGGGTGGGGCAAAGTCAGTTGCATGGTAAGGCCTAATGTCAATGAGGCGCAGGTGTATACAATCCTCAGGTAGGGAAGGGCACAGTAAAGAGAGGGTCTGAATGTTTTGTACAATGATGCTTTCAACCACACAGAAAATATTTGTTTGTATAATACACATTTTGTAATGTCTATTATGTGCTAAATTTTGTTCTGGTGGTTAGGCTAGAATGATGAATAACATAAACATAGTCTCTTCTTTCACGGATATTGCAATGAAATTTTATACTACTTTCATTGAGGCTGTAAATACTCCATCCTTAAACAAATCCTCATTATGGAAGAGGGAGTAGGAAGTGAGCCAGGGCCTTTTCATACACATTCCTGAAGATTCTGATCATCTCTGGAAGGATGCCGCCTCCTGCTTTGTTGTAAATTGTAGAGAACGTGACTGTTGCTGATGGGTTTGTGTCTTTCAGAAACGTAGATGCATATAGGGCAGAAAATTGGTGGCTATGCATGTATGTTTACTGGTTTTAGTTTCTAGGGGTTAAGTTCCCTGAGAGATGTGAAATAATTTAAAGAAAGTATTTGCTTTGGCACAGATTTTTGGTGTGTCAGAGAAAAGACAAGTCTGGTAGAAGAAAACAAAAACAAAAACAGGGAGGCAAGAATGAACATTAGGTTGGTGCATGAGGGAATTAGAATGTCGGGGTTGGATAGGGCGGATGGAAGTTCAGCAGGCAAGTGTAGACATAGAAGCTTAAGAACTCAGAGCTTGACATCAGAGAGACAAATCTGACAGTCAATAGGATATTTAGGAGCCTGCAGTGACTTGAAAAAGAAATTATGTTAGGGAGGTATTTGCTAAATTTTTCATTGTAAATGTGATGTAATTTCTACCCAGAGCACAGGAATGTTAATAGGACAGGAAAGGAAGGGGTACACTGGAGTGTCATTGTAGTCTGTTGGATTTGTTCTGTTAGACACAGGAAAGGAAGACGTAATGGTGCCTTAAAAACTGTGAGCTAGGAGTTAGCAGAACTGTCGGGTTGTTATGAAAATGGTCAAGGTGATCAGTGACGTAGTGTTTCTGAGTTCCCATGGCCTCTCTGTGATAAGAAAGAGGGATGTGAATATGGATGACACTCTGCATCCAGGACTACATTCCCCTAAAAATTTCATCCATGGATGGGAAAGAATGAGAGCTTCCTAGAACTACTTTTTAGGGGAAAAATTAGGATCTGGACAAAGTGAAAGAAGAAAGGAGATAAAAAATAGATTTTGGGTAAATAAATTTTTTCTTCAACAGAAAAGAAAGGTTCTATTTTAATTCTGATGTACATTTGGATTCTGTAACCTGAAAAGGGTCAGTACTTTCGCCTAAAAACTGTTATATTTTATATGTCACAAATGTAGAATAAGTGATAGTATAGTTCTCTTTCCATCACATACATGCAGATATCCACACCCTACCCTGAGCATAAGTATCTTGAAGACATAATTCAAACAGATATATGCAGTACCTTCTGTTATAAGAAGGTGAAAACCAAGCTCAATGTCATTTTAAAAATTCTAATTTACATGTGAGGGTTGGGTCAGGTCTAATTTTTGAAGTATTAGGTAAATAATAGATTTGGCAATTATTTCTTTCAAGGATAATGGATTCAAAGGATAATCTCTTTGAATTATCCCCTTTTATGATTGCTTTGCCAGATCTGTTTTAGGAGCTGAGTGAACAATTAAATAAACAGTAACCATCCTTTACAATGACAATGCTTAAATCTAGTCTTAGATCACAACTAAAGTGGATTTAATTCTACATTTTAAATCCTATATTTCAATAGAGTAAAGCTGCCATACACACTATGGTAGCTTGCAGTTTCTCTTCCCAAACAAATTTCAATTGTTTAAAAGTCTAACACTGCAGTTCAGAGTTAAGGGATGTTCAAATTATCAGGAATATTTAACTATGCCCTATCTCTCAATTCATATGAGCAGAAATTGCTGAGAAAGCAACATGCTTATGTGTTTGTTGGTGATTTACTAGGCATGCAAAATGCGTAGAGAGACATATGAGCTATATCTAAAAGATGAGGTCTTTTCCATACATAGTACACTGGAAATGATTTTGTATAAAGCCATAAATACCAAGAGAAAAGAAATAGATTTTCCTAAATGCGCTGGTGGAGTCTACTTTAAACTCAGAATTTAAGTATCTATAAAATGTAATGTTTTATTCTGCTTTATACTTTCTTTGCACTAATGTAGGTATACAGCAGTTGTTTCATGAGAGAATGAAAGAGTTAATGGGCTTGACATTGTAAATGTGTATGCCTTTAACTTTTATCAGAATGGAGATCTTTGGCTCATATGAAAAAATTAAGATATCTTGAAATTTTATATAATATTAAAATATTGGAATCACAAGGATCTTTCCTCTTGGTTCTTATTAAAGAAGTCTATCTAAATAATTGATTTGGATTTTAAGAAAAGAGAAACCTTTTGTTTTAGTAACTATGAAAATTTTAAAAATGTATATCGAATCTTTAATTTTCTAGGAACAAAAGTCAAATAAAATGGCCATTACATATTGGAAAACATAGGTCTGTTCTTATTTTATATATGAAATTATTTACCTAAACATCAAAAACAGCCATTCACTGCTCCAGATTTGAAATAGATGCCTCCAGATGTATAGTTATAGAATATGTGTGTGTGTATATGCATATATGCATATTAGTGTAAAATCCTCAGCCTACTCACATTGTCTAATATAAATAACCAATTCAAAAACTACTAATGGTAGATGAGATAAAACAAAACAATTATCGTTCCCCTAACCCAAATTTATTGTGATATTCCACTTTAGATTTCTATCTCAGGAGCATTTTTTCACTTTGTAAACCATGTGAAAAAATAAATAACATATCAGGGAATTAGCCATAAAATGAAACAAACAAATTTCTTAATTTATTCTGTATTTTCTATATAAACAGCTAGAGAAAGGGGTCCTTATCAATTATACCAAATATATCTTAGTCATAAAGTGATTTTGGATTTTGAGTACAGCAAGACTTGTGAGAGTTTTGATTAGAAAATATTCTACAGCTTTTAAAGTTTAAGTATACAAAATGGTTACTTTTCTCAGAATTTAAAATAAATGAAATATACTTCTAATATCAAAAGTAAAATGGGAGAAATTTCAGAGAAATGGCAGCTTGAACTGTAAGCAAATGGTATAAAAAAAAAAGGGTCTTTTATGTTTATCTGATGATACTTGACCTAGAATCACCTCCAAACAATATGTTTGACCTTGAAAGAGTGATAGCCCCCCAGGACTTCATATTATTCTCAGATGAAAGAATAGAATGAGATAAGTTCATTTAGTAAGCATTTATTTCTCAGGCACCTGCTCAAAGCCCAGAGACCTTGTTAGGTGCTAGAGGGACAGAACGGTACAGACACAGAGTCTTCGACCTTTGTGATCCTCACAGTCCCTGACAGGTGTACAGTTCTATGGTTTGCCTAAATGCTATGCTTTGGGGAAACTATCCCAAGCTACTGTGGATAGAGACCTCTCTCTAGGTTTTTCTAGTTAAATCATAGCCAGTGGAAAGCAATGAAAGAAGAATGATCTGGTTGAAAAGTTAGTAACTAGAAGCAACATGGATTTATTTAGGTCATTAAATATGAAATGTCCTATTTTGAATCCAAGTGTAGTTTACTATATCTAAAAAAGAAGCAGTACACAGTTTTGCCATCTTAACGGTAGCTTGTTTATGTCAGCAGCAAAGAAGCCTAGAGAGTGAGTGGCAATGAAATCACTAAAGGTGTTTTCCATAGCTTGTTGAGAATTGAATATTGAATATTTTTCCTTGCAATAAGTGCTCCAAAGCCTGGAAGAAGTGTTAGTCAGTCAGTTTGGTGCAAGGTCTGGTGAATATATTGGATGATAGAGTTTCCAAGTCTAGCTTTAATTTGAGCAGCATTGTTTGTGCAACATATGGTCGAGCGTTGTCTTGCAAGAGGATTGGCCTGTCTCTGTTGACAAATGTCAGCTGCTTAATCACAAGCATCCTCATCATTTTGTCCAATTGATTTCAGCAGATATCCGCTATAATTGACTGACCAGGTTTCATGAAGCTGTAGTTGATAATACCAGTGCTGGACCACCAAACAAACACCATTTGCTTTTTTTGATGCATATTTGGTTTTGGACTGTGTTTCAGCACTTCATCTTTATCCAACCATTGTGCTGAACGCTTGCAATTGTCAAAAAGAATCCATTTTTCATCACATGTAACAACATGGTTAGGAAAGATTTGCCTTTATGTTGTGACAGCAAAGAAAGGCAAGCTTTGAGATGATTTCTCTTCTGACATTCATTTAATTCATGCAGAACCCATCTACCAGTTTCTTTACCTTGCCCATTTGTTTCGAATGGTCCAATATTGTTGGAATAGTAACATCAAACCTTGCTGCTAAGTCATGCATTGGTTGAGATGGATTCCCTTCCACTACAGCTTTCAGCTGATCATTATCCACCTTGGTCTTAGGTCGCCCATGTGGCTCATTTTCAAGATTAAAATCATTCGAATGGAACATCTGAAACCATCGATGTACTGTGTGTTAATTAGCCACATCCTTCCCAAACACTTCATTGATATATCAAGCTGTCTGTGCTGCATTGGTTCCATGATGGAACTCATATTTGAAAATAACAGGAATTTTTGGCTTATCCATGGTTTCACAAAAATTGCTCTAAAAAAAATTTGAAAGATAATGACAAGCCAAAACGTTCATTTGAAAGATTGAAGATGTATCTTTACAATAAAAACAAAAAAGAAGTGTCAAAGTGAAATGTCAGAGATATCAACTTAAACGGTCAAACTTAGTACTTAAGGAAGTAGGACATTTCATGCTTAATAACCAGATAGTTGTGCCAGGCACTCTTCAAGGTACTGTGTGGACATTTCTGAGCAACTGGCAGACTAACAATTTAGTGGTTGAACTTAAGGATAAACAAGGTATAAAATGAGGTATATATGGTATAAAATATCTGATATTATATAATATATTCTTATAAATTGTGGTTTATGTTAGCTGCTATTAAATTTAAAAAGCAGAGGGTTTAATGGATGAGGATGGGGAAGTATCTAAATTGGGTTGATTAACCAGGGAAGGTATCTCTGATGAGCTAACATTTACGTCAAGATCTGAGAAGAAGCCCAAAGTAGGCCAGCCCAGTCAAGGGAGAAAATACGTGCAAAGAGCTTGAGACAAGAAAAAAATTGACAAAAACAATATTTGATATTGTTAAATATTAAGATAAAGTGAAATAAACATATCATTCAGTTGAACCACAGGTTTAGAATTCACCTTAGTTTGTTCTAGTAGACAAGATAAACCTGATTACAAGTTCATTAGGAAAGCTAAAGGAAGAAACAACCTTGAGAGCCAAGCTGTGGAATTGGGCCAGCAAGGAGCCACTTCCAGTATCAGGAAGACACATAATAATCAGAAAACAGCCACACATAGGAAACTTACCCAGAAAAATCAGACCCTACCTAGACATATTTGCCAGAAAAGGGGGGAAATAAGAGACAGAAATGTCTAAATCCCTTCTTTCAATCTTTTGCAATCTACTTGGTAGAAAGTAAACTATAGCCTGAACCTGTGTGGAAGTGAATCTGGGAAATAGAGTTTTTACCTCTCTAGCCTCTGACATGGATGCCGAACCAGGCCACCATTTCCTCTACAAAAAAGGGAAATATACAAGCAGGCAGGAACCAAATCATACTAGCTTTTGCAAGCTATGACAAGCAGTTGGACTTTTAAGAGCAACAGGAAGCCATCAGAAGGTTTTCAGTAGGAGTTATTTTTTTTTTTCATGTTTCAAAATGTTTAATATGGTTGTAGTGCAGGGAATGGATTAGAAATTAGAAGTAGAATCAAGGAGACTGATTGAGGTTGACTACACCAGTCCAGGCTATTTAGTGATCATAGTGACTTGGAACAGTGTCGAAATAGAAGTGGTAGATGGATTTACACATCTTCTTACTGTTAAAAGGAAAACTTTTAGACAAAATAAATTTAGCAGAGTTTATTTGAGCAAAGACAAGATCATAAATTGGGCAGCACACAGAACTAGGAGAGGTTCAGAAAGTTCCACCCAGCAATTTGGGAGGCAAAACATACATAAACAGAAGAAGGAAGTGGCAGAAAAAGCTTGATTTGTTACAACTCATCATTTCCTTTATTTGGACATGGTGTGATGAGGCATTTGCCTTATATGGACATGGTCTGATTACTTGGCAGTGTATGATTGGCTGAAGGTTGGCTGTGTGATTGGCTAAGACTCAGCTATTTGTTACAAGAATATATTCTTCAATTAGGTTGTAGTTTGTTTACATGCTAAGTTAGGTGGCCATGCCCTATATTCAGAGGTAGCTTTAGGTCAGATTTAATTTAATTTAGCAATATAGAAACAGAGGAATTTTCCATGAACTGGAAGTGAGAGGTAAGAGAATGGAGAAAAGGTAAGGACAACAGGTTTAGGTGTAGGCAATTGGCTGAATACTGGTGCCATTTATAGCAATCATATTTTTGAAAATTGGAATTAATCACTTTGTCTTTAAGGATATCATACTATGTTGTTTGTTCCTGTCCTGCAGTCCTCCTCTTATGTCCCTTTGCATTGCCATTGGATTCATTTAGTTTTAAGCTCCTCAAGAGTAGAGATTTCTTGTTATATGCTTTTCAAATTTATTTTGTATCACTCTAAAGTCCGTAGCACAGTTCCTTTCATCAACAAATATTAAAATAGAATTAAATGTCCCTTCCTTTTTGACCTTCTAACCATTGGCAGCATGGTTTTATTATAAATATAAGAAATTACCATTTTAAAAGCTTTTGGATAAAGTTGAGTTTGAGAATTCATTGAAGAGTATCACATAAAGTTTAAATACTCAGGTCACACTGTGTTGATCATATTTCAGGATGACAGTAGTACTGACGGTCATCACATAAACACAAAAATTTCTTGCTAAATTAATCAAAGTAAGCTTGCAAATTTAGCATTTTGTTTTTTGAACTTATGTATGTAATGAAATAGGGAGAAGGAATTATTATGTTTCCCTCGAATGTGGGGAAAAACATAACCAGCAAACAATAATTAATTTCCTTTCTCTCACTGAGATTTTCATGCTCAAAGATATTCAGAAAGACCCTGTAAATATACTCAGAAAGAAATCATTTTTTCCAATTGTATCAAAACTAAAGAGTCTTAAGGGAAATGTTACCATACATACTTTAGGCTATTTCAGTAAGACAAAACTGATTATAATAAAAATATTTTGATGTTTTAACTTGAGGGGTAAGAAGTATTTCTCTGTACTGCATCCTCTGGGAATTTTTGATCGTTAGAAGATTTTGTATAATAGATTAATTAACCGAGAACTATTTCCACCATAAATATAGCAGGCTGACATTTCGTTGAAGAGAAATGAGTTGCTTATTTGCTGCGGGCTCTTTAGTGAGAGTATCAGAGCTGCTTTAGGGGTTATGTTTTAGCAGAACCTCTGCAGTATCAGCAGACTATGGCTTTGAACTTTGTCCAGGAGCATAATGTCCTTATATGAATAGATCCTACCAAGTAATGGTAAGGAAACGACTCAGGATAGGAGAAAGAAAAAAGAGGGGGAGGAGGAAGAAAAGTGAGGAGTGAGGAGGGAGAAAAGGAGAGAAAAAAAAAAAACATTGTGTAGAGAAAAGAGCCCCTCAGAAGTCAGGATAATTTGGGGATAATGCTGGCTGTGATGTGGGGTATATGTGTTATCCTGGGAAAGTCACTTTTGCTTTTCTAGACCCCTATATTTTCGTATTTAGATTGAGAGAGTTAGAACGTAAGACTCACCATCTAACTCTAAAATTCAATGATTTTATGAACGAATGGGCAGTTATCAGCCTTTATTGTCTTTAACTAAGAATTAGATATAGATTATGAATTCAGAGTCCTATTACTTACTTTTTAGTGTACTGTTGGATGGGGTCTAATGGTCCCATTGTGTTGAAATGTAATTGCAAACCTGCCCAAAGTGTGTTCCACGTTTAGAAAGGTATATTTGGGCCCAATGGTGGCTAAAGTTAGGGTATGATCATGTAAAAACAATTGCACCAAAAAAAGGTAGAATTTTGCCCTTGTCCTATATGTGTATTTTTTACCTGTGTAGTCAACCCTAGAGGACACTTATGCCTGAAGGAACAGTTTTCAAACTGTGGATCTGGCTCAGTTAGTATCTGTGAGGTAAGAGTAAAGAATATACCCTGAGTAAATGCTAGGAAAACCATTTGTGGTTGCTTTCTGAGAAAAATTAAAGATAGAAACCGTTTTTGATACATATCACACTTAATTTGGCCTTTTTTTATATATTTTGATATCACTAATTTATTTTGAGTGATATCTTTTGATACTGTTAGTAATTCTGTGAAACAATATTTTATAGCTTTAGAAAGGTTTATTTGTAAGTTTATGTCATGTTTTCATAGTAATTTTTTTCTCTGACAGCTTTATAAAAATTTGGGGACAATGCAGGCAGAATACACCCACCTCATCATATTTTAGAACAATACTAGTGAATTTGGCCTGAGAATTCTAAAGCCAGACAGCTGCCTACTTTCCCGAAGCTACCTAGATAATTACTTAGGGTCCAGTTTATTTTTAATATAGAGGCCATTAATAATAACATGCTCTTAATTCTTTAACTCCTTCAGTACATGTTTATTGAAGAATTGGTCTGTGATTCACTGTGCCAGGCAAAGCAAGAAAATAGAAAAAAGTACATAATGGGTTTCCTTACCATAATTATGCAATGAAGTTGTACTCAGGTGGGGCAGGGGGCGCGAATGCTGTAAGTGCCTAATATGACACACAACAAATTGCTGAGAGAAAAGTAGTTATACTTAGTAAATATGACTTCCATTTTATTCAGTTTTAAAATCAACACATTCCATTAGTAGCTATATTCTTAGTCCTCTTACCCATCATTTCTTTTCTTTAATGCACCTGCTTTGTAGAATACTTTGCAAGAAATGAAAGATCACTTTGGATCTTTAGTAATAAACTTCTAGACCACAAAACAATTATTTACTTTTTTTCCGTTTTAATTTTTCTTCGTATGGTTGTTTAAATACCATAGTTCCATTTTACTAATTCTTTCTTGAGCTTTAAGTGATCATGTCCATACCCAATTATTTGTTACACTACAATAAGGAAAAGAAAACTTAAAACCTTTCTCAAGTAATTAAGTTTCCAGTGGTCTAGATAGTCATAAAAAAAAAAAAAAGAGAGAAAAAGAAACTTGAGTGTCAATGGAACAACTTATAATAAAAACAAACTAAAAACTTTTCCCAGAATATGAACCTAAATCGGTTCTTTGTCTGATAGATGTTCAATGTAAATTTATCACTACAGTTGAAAAAATCCCACTTGTTTTGACACTCACTACACTTCTTAAATTCACTTTCAAAAAAGTGGTTTAAAAAGGAAGAGTAGGCCGGGTGTGGTGGCTCACGCCTGTAATCCTAGCACTTTGGGAGGCCAAGGCGGGCGGATCGTTTGAGCTCAGGAGTTCGAGACCAGCCTGAGCAAGAGCGAGACCCCGTCTCTACTAAAAAAATAGAAAGAAATTATCTGGACAACTAAAAAAAATATATAGAAAAAATTAGCCGGGCATGGTGGCGCATGCCTGTAGTCCCAGCTACTTGGGAGGCTGAGGCAGTAGGATTGCTTGAGCCCAGGAGTTTGAGGTTGCTGTGAGCTAGGCTGACGCCACGGCACTCACTCTAGCCAGGACAACAGAGTGAGACTCTGTCTCAAAAAAAAAAAAAAAGGAAGACTAGTACAATGTCCCTGTATTTTGCCCTCAAAGGGAAAGCACCATGTATTAAAATATGTGCTGTAAAGCATGGGGTCAGTGGAAGGGAACTCAAATGTATTGCATGTTGTGGGAGGGCTCAGAGCGGCATTGATATACAATAAAATGCACAGATGCACAGGTTTTAAATGGATAGTTCAATGAGCAGACAAATCCTGTGTACCAATGTAACCATCACCCCAGTCAACATATACTATAAGACCTTTCCATCATCCTAGGAAGTTTACTCATGCCATAGTCCAGGAAATTCCCTCCCCACCCAGAGGCAACCACTGATCTGCTTTCTGTCAGAGTAGCTTAGTTTTGCCTTCTCTAGAACATAACATTAATATAAATGTAATTATACTTGTATTCTTTTGTGCCTTGTGTTGTTTACTCAACATAAGTTTTTAAGGTTCATCCATGTTGTTTTGTTTCGGTTAACTTGTTTCTTTTTATGGCTGAACAGCATTCCCTTTTATGAATACTATTTACCCATTCACCTGGTGATGGATATTTGGGTTGCTTCCCAGTGGTGCCTTTACGTATAAAGCTGCTCTGAACATCTGTGTATACTATTTTTACTGACATATTTTTATTTTTCTTTGTAAATACCTAGAAATGGAATTGCTATGCTCTAGTTTGGTATGTTTCATTGTATAAGAAACTGTGAAACTTATTTCAAAGATATTGTACCAGTTTGCATTCCCATGGACAACATATCAGTCTTATTTGCCCCTATATTTGCCAACAACAGAACTATGTTTCTTAAATTTTAGCCTGTCTAGTGTGTGTGATGTGGTACCTCATTGTGGTTAATACCCTTGTTCTATAAGTGCAGAAATTGTAGTTTAGAAATGTCACCATGTTCAAATTCAGACCATACACAAATGGCACAGAACCAGCATTTTGCAGGCAGTTTTAACTACAGTGCATAGTCTTACAAGTAGAATTTCTGGGTCCTAAAAAATATGTCACACAAATGAACCTGAAATGGTCATTGAAGGTAACCATTGGTTTCCTGGGACAGAGTCAGGATATCATGAATTACCAGGGAAATCTTATTAGAAAGATGTTACTGACATCAGCTATCTAGGACCAGGACAAAGTTCTAGTAGAGGACGTGAACTGAAATCTGTGTGTTTGCTAGCCATGAACCCTTTCTCCTATTGCCAGGTTAGACTAAGTGGTAGATGTTTAAGATTGGCAAAAATTTCTTAAACTATTTTTGTTGATGATTATTTGCTTCTCAAGAAACTATAAAATCTGCATGCATCAGTAACAATGTCTCAGAGAAACTATCTTACTTTGTCTTCCAATGAATATCCATTTAGAATACTATTTTGGCAAAAAAAAAAATCCTTAATATCCACGATATTTTGTAAAACCTTAATAATTACAACAACAACTACTATGTCAACAACAAAAACAAAATGATCTTGATTTTCACATTTTGAAAAGTTTCATGCCATAAGTAAGTCAAGTTCAAGCAATAGGAAAGTAAGTGAAATATGTTCAGGTTTTGACAACAGAATTTTGCTGACTTAAGTTTCCCTTTTAATTTCACTTTCACCGTGTTATTGCATGAGCACATTGACGATGGAGCATTAATGAATTAAGCTACCAATCACATCAGTATTTGACATAAGAACTTTGTACAAGGGAGTTAATGAAAAATCTTGATCAGTGGTAAGTAGCTTGGTGTAATGGCAAGAACATAGACCAGGGATTTAAGAGTTGTGCGTTTAGGTCCAGAGCTTTCTTCTCTCCAGCTCAATGTCCTTGGGCAAGTTGTCTCATCTGTTTGGGTCAGTGTGCTCTCATTTGTCAAATGGTAGGACAGTAATTGATACTCTCCTAATTCAAAGTCATCTGAGTTTTGCTGTAATTACCTATCAAGGCCAATAGCTCATGGAGACCTCAGTCAGGGAGAATGAGAACATGTGTAGTGGGAAAAGGACATGGAGGAGGTGGAACAAGCTTTTCATTCCTTGAACAATTTTTTTTATGCCTAATGAATGCCCCGAGCAGGAATCACAAGACGAAATAGGGAATAAGATGAATATGTTACCATTTCTTATGGTGCCACCAGGCTAGTGAGGAATGCAACTGATAGACAGGAAATGGAGATACACATTTTGAGTGTCTTGATTGTAGTTGGAGGGATACAAGATTTAGTCATGCAAGAGAGGCTGCCAACCCATTTGGCATCCTTGAAGTCTTCCTGGAAAAAGAAACTTCTTAGCTGAGAGATAAGTAGACGTTACCCAGATGATGAGGAAGAATAATGTTAAAGGCAAAGGCGACATAATGTTTGAAGTCTTGAGTCAAGAAAGATTTTCAAGGGTATGAATGAAGTTCAATATGGCTAGAGCAAAGTGGATACATGGGGGTGTGGGTGAGGTAAAAGATGTGTCTGGAAAGTTTAGCAGGGACCAGACTCCTAAGGACCTTAAAAGCCATATTAAGGTTATTGTATTTTGCTCCCCAAAATGTTAAGAAAATGGACATATTATAAGGTAAAGATTGATCATACATTAACATGTTAGAATGGATTGCAGTAGTGTAATAGAAAATGTGAAGACATTGTTTACGGGGCTATTGCGCTGGTCTAGCTAAGAAATAATAGTGATCTGAACTCTGCTATTAGAAATGAAAATGGAGGCCCAACTTTCTAAGATGCTTGCAAACTCTAGTGGCAATGCTTGGCACTAATTTATGCAGGAAAAAAAGCATCTCTCTTCATGCTCACAGCAGTCTCTGTAGCCTCAAGTGTGATGGAGAATGAGTGTTATAGAGGCTGAGGGAGTAGGTCAGCCTGCAGGCAGTGCATCTCGTTATGTGCCAGATCCTAACACTCAGCACCTGGCTTAAGCCTAGTGTGCAATTAATTACAAACATAAAATGGATGATAAAGCTACAAATTATGGAAATGTTATAAAATTCACACAGGTAGATTATTCTCAGGAAAGGAAGAAGCAGAGTCAGAAAAGAAAATAAGACACACTGAGATTCACACAGATGTGAGACAAGAGTGCCATGAAATATAATTCATTCTTGGAAGAAATATTTGAAAATTCAGGCTTTTATCCTGGTGATAATTGACAGGTGTTTGGCTTCTAATTCATTCATTCTTTTAGGGCTTTTCCTGGACTTTAAAATGTTTTGTGTTGTATTATCTACCCTTGCTAGGTGATGAGAGGCTATGGCCCTTTGGGAGGAAGGGGGGTCAAGGGAAGGACTTGCAAAAGTATGGATAGGAAAAAAGAGGCCCATTAGATCTAAGAACTACATAAAACATTTCAATATGTATTATTCCCGTTGAGGAAAGTGAAAGTACTTCAAATGAACTGAGATTATGTATGGCTTTGTAGGACCAAAAATATTCAATGAAGAGAACAATCTTTACAAGTTAATGTGTTTTGCATTAGACATTTAACAGAATACATACAAATGTAGTATTTTAGTAAAATAAACTGAGAGGATTAGATGTAAGTGTTGCTGTACATGGAAATAAAATTTCGGTTTTTGGGGTGGTCAAGGGGACAGTGAAAACTTCTGTGCAAAGAAATATTTAACAGAAAATGCTCCATAGAGTGAGAAACGGCTTTGGAAATCTGTTAAACACAAGACATAGGGTACTTAGGTATAAAAATATTTCTGTAAAGATGACTAAGTATTTAATGAGAAAGAAATTTATAGCTTCTTATTTTGTAGCAGAGTCTTTGGCCGACAGTGGGGTCACATGATGCCTCATAAACTTGCTTGGATCCCTCTGCCGGCACCCCCACTGAGGAGGCAGAGAGGGTAGGCCATGTAATGTGTGGTAAGCAAGGGTACTATCTCATTTTCACATGAGTTATATTTCTGTGAACATTTTAATATGCTACACATCTGCTGTGATTGTTTTTCTCTTACCAGAAGTTATTGTAGGAATGGTGTTCATGAGGTGTGTAAGTGAGTCTCCGTGTGTGTGTACATGTGTCTGTGTGTCTTTTAGTTTCCAGCGGCTGTAAATAATTGAATATGTGTGACTACGTTCTTTACAAAAAGGGATTTTTGGAGACGATCAGTTGAAAACATAGAATAAACATATTAACTTTGGATGCAGCTTCTAACAGCTGTTGTTTAAAACCTGCAATTCGAGAGCCTACTCTATTTGGAGAAGAGTTGACTGTTGTATCTGAAGCTAATATAATGTTCCAGAGAGACAAGAGCAATAGCTATTTGAATGTATGAGTTTCTGTGGTTGTGTGTGTGTGTGTGTGTGTGCATGTACCTACAAGAAGGAGAGAGACAGGTAGAAAGACAGAGAAAAATGCCAGTAGGAATATATTTTTTAGTTTTGGTTATTAATATAAAAATTGCATGTATTAGCAGTAAGATTTATTTGCTTCAAGTTAGTAGAACCATTCTGAGATAACCATTTAAAAGAAGTCTTTTTGTTTTCCATTTGCGAATATAAGATTACATAGTTAACAAAAAAATGTATGTGCATGACGCGTGACTCTACATTAAACTTCCAGTAAGTGATTATAAAATTATAATAGAATCTCTGCAATTACTTTCTCAAAAGTCTGCTTTATATAGTTGAAGCACTGCTTTATCAAATACCCTGAGAATGTTGTAATCAGTAAAATATTTGCTTCGGGGAGAGATTTAAATGAGTTTTAAGGCTTATGATAATCTTTGCTTCCTTTGGTTAAGCCAAGAATTGTATGTAGCATTTGCCTTAGCTGGACTCACTTCACTTAATTGCTTTCCTTCCATTTGTTTCATTTTATATGTCTGAAGCAGCCTTCTATAAATAAGAAAACATGGGACATATACTTTTTATTCCTGTTGCATATGAAAAAATCAAGGCTAAGTGGCTCTCCTAAGAGTACTGTATATGGTAATAACAATCTGGGAAGTAAAATGTAATTCTAGAACTGTAAACATTTAACCCTATCCATAATTTCGGATTTCATCTAGTAAATTCTGTTATTGAAAAATGAGGGGCCTTGGATCTGAAGAAGTTGCTCCTGACTCCCAAATATTTGGACTGTGGTGTAATCACCTAGAAATAGGTATCTTTTCCTAGCTGTATGTGTCACTGGACAAGGCTAGCCACTTGGAGTCATGGGTGAGAGAAAGCCAGCCAGCCTATGCAGAGAGCCATGTCTTCAAGGTCAGATGTGAAGGGTCTTTGCCACTCCTCACTCCGCCCTGGCACTTGGCTCTGAGGACATCCTCAGGCTGCTTGGGCTCCCCTGTGCATGACTCTGCCTGCGTCTCCACCGCCAGTCTCTGGGACTGCCTTGCTGTGCCGCTGCACATACTCTCTGTGTCTTCATTATTTTTAATAATTAGTAGTTTTTCTAATTACAAAAGCAAGAAATTGTAAATGTATTTTACAATTTGACATCAACAAAATGATGGTGTCAATCCCATAGACTTCCTTCCTATTTCCCTTTAAAAACATATGCAATATGTTTTTTACAAAAGTGGGGTTACATTGCATGTAATGTCTTTTTCATGCTATTGAATATTTTTTGTGTTACTTTTATTTTTTTCTCTTAATCCATTTTAAGGATTTTGAATGTCTACTATTTTTCAATTACCTTGTCTCATATAATTATCTGTAACACCCTTAATATCATTTTAGCTTAGTCTACTTTAAAAAATTTTTTTAAGTCTGCTTTTTTCTAAAACAGAATTGTAAAGATTATTTTCCTTAGTGCTGCCTCTTTGGCTCTTTTTCTTACTTGCATAATGCATTTTATTGTAGCCTTATATAACTTGAAGTTTATAGCTTTTAAAATTTATTTTTAATTTATTTTATCTCTTACCTGCTTTATGTTTTCATCCTTAGCCTCCTTAAAATTGCTGTTACTTCTAACATTAAACTAAACATATTTTCATGTCTATTTTTATCCTTAAAATAGTATTTAGGTATTTACCTACCTTCCTGCTGATCTAGCTGTCTCTTTTTGTAAAGTATATTTCTTCCCTTGAGTGACTTAATTGCAAGCAAACTTCATCAGTGCTAAGGACTGCTCTGAAGTGAATCCCTCCCTTTTTTCCAGTTGGTTCCATAATGAAGCCCCTAAATACCCCTGGCATACTTCTTAAGGCACTCTGGAGACCAAATCCTGGCTCACAAAAAAATAGCCTGAGAAATCCTAAACCCAGAGAATTATGTGCCATATCTCTGGAAAAAAAATATAGAAAGGAGATTAAAATTAGAAAAGGTAGTATTTAGATTTGAATATTACATCTCCAGCCACCAAGCCATTATGGGGAACTCTCCAGTTCCTAGTCTAAGCGATTATTTCTGTATTTTCTTTTTGCTATTGAACATGATGATAATGTACCAGACTGTCAAATTTCAGCCGTGAAAACGTTCTAAGCAATGAAATAAATGGTCATGTAAAAAATTTATTAGGCAACTACTATATACTAGCTACTTACTTTTAGCTATTACTTTAAGACCTAGAGAGTCACAGGAAGGCTCTAAACCAGATACTTAAGTGCTCAGAGGTTAAAAGTAATATTAATATGGTCACAGATGTGTCCTTGTTCCTATTGCAGCAGCCAACAGCTCTGCTGGACATTTGTAGCTATCCAATGAACAAATTCTCTAAAAAGCATCTGCCTTTTTTCCATGAGCACTTGAAATGTACAGCTACAAGTTGATAGTGTGTGATTTCAACTGGATAGAGGCCTAATTAGTTGCTGAGCAAATTTGAAGGCAATTAAGTCACTATTTAACATTTGGCCCGACATGAATAATTTGAATTTACAACATCTTTTGCTCTCTTAAATATCTGCTTCAAAATTAAAACTTAATTTCAAAAGAGAAGTTTTAAATTTTAAAAAAAGTTCAAATATTTTAAATGTGAAGACTGATTGAGGAAAAAAATCAAACTTCAAAACAATTTTAAAGATGAAAGGCAAAGAGGCTCTTTCATTTTACATCCTTTCTCACTTCGGTTCCCTAAGATAGCATTCATGATGGGAGATGCACATCATGGTCTTAGCACTGCAGTGCAGAGCTTTGTCTTTAGGTGAGTTAATTCAAGTCTCTGAACTTTTGTTTCTATACTTTAAAAGAGGCAAAAATAGTTTAGCACTAATTGAAAGAATTTTCTGAAAATGAATGGATGTGAAAGCATTTAACATATTGTGCAGTACTAAACAAATCCTAGAGATTATTAAGGCAAACAATTTAATAGTTTTTTCAAGACAGAGACAAAGCTGAGTCTTGAGTCTTCCAGGGACTAGATCACAAATCCAGTTGCCCTCATTAATTGCCCTTTTCTTTAAAAGTTTCCACATCATTACTCTAAATAAAATTAGAAAACCATCCATTTTAGAGATTACAACTGCTCTAATAAGTAAATTTGTTGTAGACAGAAAATGATATAAAATATAATTTCTTCTTACCCACACAACACAAAGATCATGCATGTAAACGCTTAAATGTTCACTAAAGGACCCATTTATTGTGGCTTAATCACAAGATTATATAGCAAGATTCTTCTAATACACATGAAATCAAAAAAAAAAGATTACATAGACAGATTTAATTTCTAAGCTGCTTGCAATATTTTCAACAAAAATCAATTGCTTTATTCCTTTTGTTCCTATTGATATAAACAATTCAAAATCATGTTGTTAAAGCTTTATTTTGCATATAATTTGGTATAAGCAAAGTTAAATGATAAATATCCCATATCAACACATTGCTTTATGAGTCTCTACACTATTTTTCACATGATCTGATATCTATGAAATAGTCAAACAAAGCATTAAACAAGGGTGTCTTAATTTCAGGCAGATTAAAAAAGAAACCAAAGCAATCTTCTCCCAATTTTTATCAGTTGTTCATGCAAGCCAGTGTAGGTGACACTAAAAAATATTTGAATTTAATTTTTTCTGGCACTGGGAAGAAAAGAGGTGTTACTACAAGAGCATCTAAGCATGAAACTGAGGTCAAGTCTGAGTATCTGGAGAATTCTTAGATAAACAGCATCAACAGAAACATGGACACAAAAGAGCAAGCTTAACATTCAGAGTAAATCACCTGAGAACTCAGAAAATTTGACAGGTTACTTAGCAGCAACCAATGATATTAGTGACATGAGCTGATTCTTGCTGCACTGTAGGTCATGAAGCAACAACATGGGAGGTTGAATGATCAGTCTGGGACCTGAAACAGAAATTCATATTCCCAGACTTAGAAAGTAGAGTCCCACCAACATGGGAGCTGGGTTCTGAAGTTTACACTTAAGGTGAAAATTGGGTATTTTCTTAGTTACCTGTGAATATATGTTAGAAAGGTGGCAATTTGGAGTAGACATTTCATCTCTCTTGAATGCCCAACTCAGTCCAGTTTTCACCAAGCAGCACAATAGATTGATACGCTGGGTGAACACTAGATGACATAGTTGGCTTGTGTTACGGGCCATGTTGTTTAAAACTAAAATGCACTCAGCATGGTGGAATGCTCTCTCGATGGGGACTGAGAACTCATTGAGGGCCATATTGTGCTTATGCCACACCATTGCCCGCACTATTTCATTTGTGATTGCCTACACCATTTAAATTGGTTTAAACTTACTTTGCATTTATATAGTATTATTTAACTCCACTCTCCCCCTCCTTCCCTGTAGAGCAGAGAGGTCATGCACAGATAGTTAAATACTAGATTCAATCCATCCAGCCATATAATAAGTACTTTATTTAAGCACCTACCATGTGTCAGATATGGCCCTATGAAGACTCGCAATCTAGGGGAAAAATTATTCATTTAAAAAATAATTGTACTAACATGATTGGTACCAAAATAGGAATGCAGACTAGGTGTTATTAGCATATGGAAAGGAATTACTGAGCTCCTACGTTGACTTTCGTGCTGAGCCTTGGCAAAAGGGTGCATACAAAACTAGCAAGGAGCATAGCATTTGGGGCAACTAGGATAGTTTGATGGAATTGAAATGTAGTGTGTGAGTGAGGAGCTAGAATTAAAGCTAGAAAGATTTCAAGGGTCAGACTGGTACACCATCCAGAGGAGTTTAGATTTTGTTCTGCAAGGCTTTTAGTAGAGGAGTGATTCTAGTCCTAATTTAAGAGGACTCTTTTCACCTGGGATACATGATAACTACCATCATATTTGCATGTGTTGGTTTATAAGGCTCACACTCCCAACATGGCAGCCCAAAGGCATAAATAGTACAGTGGCTCTTCCGCCCTTGCCACTTCTGTAATTCACCACTGCATCAATGTATGAGTTAATATAACCTGTGCCCAGCCCCCCCTTTCCCTCCCAGGTGGCAGAAGTTAGCATTTAGTTGTGCTCCCTCTTAGTAAATAATAAATAAAGAAGCTAGAACTTAAGAGGAATATTCGCAGCTCATTACTTTTTTAAATAACAGCTTTATTGAGATATAATTCACATACCATACAATGACTCATTTAAAGTGTGCAGTCAACTGGTTTTTAGTATATTCAGAGTTGTACAATCATTACCACCATCAATTCTAGAACCCATCAAAGAAACCCCATACCCATTAGCAGTCACTTTACATTACCCATGAAATCCCTCTCCCCTGGCAACTGCTCATAAACTTTCTGTCTCTGTAGATTAGCCTATGCTGGATATTTTCCATAAATAGAATTTCTAGTATTTTGTGGCTGATTTCTTTTACTTAGCAAAACATAAATGTGGCTTTTATCATAACTTTATTCCTCTTTAGGGCAGAATAATATTCCAAATTATAGGGATATACCACATCTTATTTCTCCTTTCATTCATTGATAGACATATGGTTTTTTCCATTTTGGGGGTATTATAAATAATGCTGCTATAAACATTTACATGTTTTTGTGTATTCATAGGTTTTCATTTTACTTGAGTATGTGTGGAATTGGGTAGGAAGGGAATTTTGGGGTTATATGATAACTCTGTGTTTATCTTTTTGAGGAATAATGGGACTGTTTTCCAAAGTGGCTGCACCAGCTTATTCGCTATTATGTTTGAGGCAATTTATCCCCAATTATGAAGTCAAAAATTGCCTATGAAGTTTCCCTGGGTTAATACTCTATAGGTAGGTTCCTCAGAGGATTAATTGAAAAAAATATTAGTATATATTTTACTCACTGAAGTATAATTATTAACTAGTCCTGATAATCTGTACAAAATTTATTTAGAGTTAGAATAAGATCTAAAGAACTATGATATTTATTAAATGTAAGAATGTAGGGTGTTTTTCTTTTTTTCATATTTTTGCTTATGATTTTGAAGAGAGAACCCCTTCATCTGTTTCTTAACCTTGAGTCACATTTTCTAAGTTTCTACAGTTGCTTGATGCTTGGGAGTTCAAATGCTCCTACAGTCTTTTCCCAGCATTACTACTTTTTATCTTAATCTCTTTTTCAGCAGCTTAAAGTTTTGCTATTGTTGTTGTTTCCTGTAAGGGTCTCAGCAACTTTCTTTCTGGGTAGATCACCATTTTCTTTCGACCTAGCAGAAGGGGGGAAAAAAAAGCTAGGCAATAATGCCTTGATATTATTTCTGGCATAATTTTCAAATGTATGAAATAATGTTCCACATTTACCCTATCTAATTTAGCTGTTGGCCTTTGGAAACAGAACGGCTAGTGAAAAATTACTTGTGTGTAATTCTTAAATTAACTTATTAATCACTTCGTTAGAAACCCTGTGAATCTTGTAGCTGAGGTTTTTTATAAACACCCTGTTTCTCAGAGCATCGTATTAGTTTAGAGATGGAAGGGACTTTGGGAATTATGTAACAAAATTCTTAATTTAAAAAGAATTAAAACCACTTTCCTTAAATCATATAGTTATATCACACTTGAATGAAAGAATGCAAAAATTTTAAAGAGATTAAAAATGATTTCCACACAAATGGAATTACACACTGGTGTTGGGTCCTTCTCTGTCCCCTCCTTATTATTTGTTCTTTCTTCCAAGCATCAATTTATTTCCTGGGTTGTTTTGTTCATTCATTCATTCATTCATTCAAGAAATATTTATTGGGAATTCAGTGTGTTTCCAGAACCATTCTAGATGCTAAGGATCAGCAGAGAAAAAAAAACTTCAAAAACCCTGCTCTTACAGAGTTTATATACCACTGGGGGGAGACCAATAATAAACAACTCTTAGATTGTTGTATATTACACAGTATGCTTTAATGTAATAAATGCTATGGAGAAAAAGAAGGCAAGAAAGAAAAAGAGAAATTGAAGAGATGGTAGAAAGATCCACTTTTGTCCAGGGTAATCAGATATAGCCTCACCGAGAAGGTTATACGCACTTGAAGATGGCGAGGGGATGAATAATCTGGCTATCTGGGGAAAGGGATTCCAGACAGATGGAACAGCAAACTCTAAGTTTCCAAAGTGGGAACATGTTTGAAGTGCTTGAAGAAGAGTAAGAAGGCCAGCGGTGTAGTGTTACACAGAGGGAGGGTAGGAAGAGATAAAACCAGATAATGGATAACTAGATTACACAGGGCCTTTGGCCATTACAAGGACACTGGTTTCAATTTATGTGTGTGTGTGTGTGTGTGTGTGTGTGTGGGTGGGTGTACATATATATATATATATATATATATTTTTCCATGTAGCATAAAGTTTACTATTTTGACTATCTTAAAGTATACACTTGCTGGATTATATGGTAGTTCTACATTTAGTTTGTTTGTTTTTTTTTTAATTTCAAAATATTAAGGGGGTGTGAATATTTTAGGTTACACGGATAATTTTTGTAATGCTTGACTCCTGGCTATAGGTGTTCCTGTCACCCAAATAGCGTTCATATTACACATTAGGTTGGTTTATTCCCCTTCCCCCATCCCCCGTTCCCCTTGGTTGCTTTCAACTGAGTTTTACTTCCCTGTGTGCTCTTGTGTACTCATTGGTTAGTTCCAATTTAATAGTGAGTACATGTAGTGTCTATTTTTCCACTCTTGCCATACTTCATTTAGGAGAATGGTCTCCATTGCCATCCAGATTATTTCAAAAGGTATTAATTCATCTGTTGTATGGCTGAGTAGTACTCCATGGTGTACATATACCACATTTTATTAATCCACTCATGAATTGATGGGCACTTGGGTTGACTCCACACCTTTGCCATTGTGAATTGTGCTGCAGTACTCATTTGAGTGCAGGTGTCTTTTTGATAAAATGACACTTTTCCTTTGCGTAAATACCCAATAGTGGAATTGCTGGATTGAATGGTAAGTTTACTTGTGGTTCGTTGAGGAATCTCCATACTGTTTTCCATAGACATTGTACTAATTTGCAGTCCCACCAACAGTGTATAAGCATTCCTTTCTCTCTGTATCCATGCCAGCATCTATTGTTTTTGGATTTTTTAATAAAAGCCATTCTAACTGGAGTAAGGCGATATCTCGTTGTAGTTTTAATTTTCATTTTCCTGCTGATTAGTGATGTTGAGAATTCGTTCATATCTTTCTTTGCCATTTGTCTTTCTTCTTGTGAGAACCACCTGTTCATGTCTTTTGCCCACTTTTTAAAGGGGATGTTTGTTTTCTTCTTGTTGATTTGCTTGGGTTCTTTGTAAATTCTGGTTATTAGCCCTTTATTGGATTTGTAGCTTGTGAATATTTTCTCCCATTCTGTAGGTTGTCTGCTTGCTCTGTGGATTGTTTCCTTAGCTATGCAGAAGCTTTTGAGTTTAATCGAATCCCGTTTATTAATTTTTATTGTTGCCATGATTGCCATTGGGATCTTTTTTGTAAATGCTTTGCCTAGGCCAATATCTAGCAGAGTTTTCCCTACATTTTCTTCTAGAATTCTTATGGTTTCATGACTTACATTTAAATCTTTTATCCATCTTGAATAAAGTTTTGTCAGTGGTGAGAGGTAGGGATCCCATTTCATTCTTCCGCATGTGGCTATCCAATTTTCCTAGCACCATTTGTTGAATAGGACCTCTTTTCTCCAGTGTTCGTTGTTGCCTACTTTGTCAAAGATCAGTTGGTTGTAGGTAGATCGTTTTATGTCTGGGTTCTCTGTTCTATTCCGTTGGTCCATGTCTCTATTTTTGTATCAACACCATGCTGTTTTTGTTACAAAAGCCGTATAGTATAGTTTGAAGTCCAGTTATATGATGCCTCTAGTTTTGTTCTTTTTACTTCATATCGCTTTGGCTATTTGGACTCTTTTCTGGTTCCAAACAAAGCATAGAATTATTTTTTTCTAGATCTGTGAAATATGACTTTGGTAACTTGATGGGGATCGTGTTGAATTTGTAAATCACTTTGAGTAGTATGGACATTTTAACAATGTTGATTCTACTTATCCATGAGCTTGATATGTTTTTCCATTTGTTTGTGTCCTCTGTGACTTCTTAACTCAGAGATTCATAGTTCTCCTTGTAGAAATCTTTCACCTCCTTAGTTAAGTATATTCCTAAGTATTTTGTTTTCTTTGTAGCTATTGTGAATGGTATTTAGTCTTTAATTTGACTCTCTACTGTTATTAGTATATAGAAATGCTACCGATTTAAGTACATTGATTTTGTATTGTGAGACGTTGCCGAATTTATTTATCAATTGCAGGAAACTCTTAGTGGAATCTTTGGGTTTTTCCAAACACAAGATCATATAGTCATTGAAGAGCAATAGTTTGACCTCTTCTTTCCTGATTTGATTACCCTTAATATTCTTCTCTTGCCTGATTGCCTTGGCTAGGACTTCCAGCAGTATGTTGAATAGGAGTGGCGATGATGGGCATCCTTCTCTTGTTCCAGCTCTTAGGGGGAATGCTTTCAACTTTTTCCCATTCAGTATCATGTTGGCTGTGGGTTTGGCATATATTGCTTTTCTAATTCTGAGATATGTTCCTTCTACTCCTAGTTTGTTAAGGATTTTTATCATGAAACGGCGCTGAATTTTGTTGAATGCTTTTTCTGAATCTAGTGAGATGATCATATGGTCTCTGTTGTTGCTTTTGTTTATGTTGTGAATCACATTTATTGATTTATGTATGTTGAATCATCCTTGCATCCCTGGAATGGAGCCCACTTGGTCCCAGTGGATTATATTTTTTATGTGCTGTTGAATTTGGTTTGCTAGTATTTTATTGAGGATTTTTACATCTACATTCATAAGGGATATTGGTGTGTAGTTTTCTTTTTTTGTTGTGTCCTTTCCTGGTTTTGGTATCAAAGTGATACTGGCTTCATAGAATGAGTTGGGGAGGATTCTCTCCTTCTCAATTTTATGGAATAATTTCTATATTATGGATACCAGGTCTTCTTTGTAGGACTGATAGAATTTGGCTGTGAATCCATCTGGTTCTTTGTTGCTGGGGGGTTTCTTATTACTGATTCAATTTCACTGATCATTATTGGTCTGTTCAGGAGTTTCATTTCTTCTGTGTTGACTCTTATGAGGTTGTGTGTTTCCCAAAACTTGTCCATTTCCTCTATGTTTCCTCATTTATGAACATAGAAATTTATGTAGTGTTCATGGATGATGTTTTGTATTTCTGTGGTATCAGTTGTAATGTCACCTCATTCATTTCTGATTGACCTTATTTGGGTCCTTTCTCTCCTGTTCTTGGTTAATTTACAAAGAGGTCTGTCGATTTTGTTTATCTTTTCAAAGAACCAACTTTTCGTTTGTTAATCCTTTGTATTGCCTTTTTGTTCTCTAATTCATTTAATTCTGCTCAGACCTTTGTTATTTCTTATCTTTTGCTGGCTTTGGGTTTTTTTTGTTTGTTTGTTTGTTCTTCCTTTTCTAGTTCCTTGAGGTGTGATATTAGGTTATCAATTTGTGATCTTTCTGTCTTTTTGATATAGGCATTTAAGGCTATGAATTTTCCCCTGAGGAATGCTCTTGCTGTGTCCCAAAGAGTGTGATAGCTTGTGTATCCATTGTCATTCAGCTCAAAGAATTTTTTCATTTCTATCTTAATTTCCTTCTTGACCCAATAATTTTTTGGCAGCAAGTAGTTTAATTTTCATGATTTCGTGTAGGTTTGAGTTTTTCTCTTGTGATTGGTTTCTAGTTTTGTTCTGCTGTGGTCTGAGAAGATACATGGCATGATTTAGATTTTTTTGAATTTGTTGAGAACTGTTTTGTGTCCTAAGGTATGATTGATCTTGGAGAATGTGCCATGTGCTGTGGAGAAGAATGTGTGTTCTATAGTTTTTGGGTAGAATGTTTTGTAAATGTCTGTTAGGTCCATTTGATTTAGAGCTTGCTTTAACTCTGTTATTTCTTTCTTTATTTTCTGCTTAGATGATTTATCAAGCTCTGACAGTGGGGTGTTGAATCCCCAGCAATTACGATGGTACTACTTACTTCTTTGCTTAGCTCTAGTAAGATTTACTTTACGTGTCTGGGAGCTCTTGTACATACATGGGCCAGAGCTACTGGTCAACCAAGGGTCTCCCTGCACACCTAGGACCCTCACTGGAGGTTTCCCAAGTGGTGCCTGTGGCATATGAGGCTCTCCCTCTGTTCAGTTTTCCCGCCAGGGAGGAGGCCATGTTCAAACCCCAGTCACAGGTTTCAACACAGGATAGCGTTATGTTCCCTCCCTGGCCTGGTGGAGGTGATGCTAAGATTACTGCTCCATGGCTAGGTCCTGAGTGGATGTGGCTTTGTGCACCAGAGTGATCAGGATATTTTTAGTTGCAAAAGCCTGGTATTGGCAGGCACCAGATCTCTGTTGCACCTGCTCTCTGGTGGAATGTCTCTGCAAATCTCTGAGCAGCGCCCCCAATCAGCCCAGTGGTCTGCAGTGGAAGAGGGAGACCCCTTATAGATCAAGTTGCCTATAAATTTTGTTTTTCTCCTAATAAACAGTATCCCCTCTGGTTGCCTCTATCTTGCTGTCTTCACCTCTTCTCAACAGCGTGAATTGTATTGGATCCCCCAGCTTAATCTCCAAGAGGGCAGGTGGTATTTGTGGGTAGAAAGCAGCCACACCCTGCTTAATTGAGTTGGTAGATGCTGTGATGAGCTATAGAGTTGTTCTCCTTATCAGTAGATGATGCTGTCATGAAAAAGCCAACTGCTGAGAAATTCTTTTGTGTGTGGTAAGCTGTAGTCGCTCAGATGAAGCACTTGGGTGCCCCAGGCTTTGGGAGGGGCCCCAAAACTCCCAAGGGGTTGCTTGATATCCACCACAGCAGAGGTAAGTAGAGGAGCAAGGCAGAGCATGGTTTGGTTGCACAAGCCTAGAATGCTTTGCAAAGCCACAGCAGGGCTCAAAGATTGTTTTCCCAGCTGCTAGGGGGAGCCGTGGGGAGGAAATTCAGGGCAGGCTCTCCATATGGGAGGGGCTATTTGTGAGGGAGGGGCATAAACGCTTGGTTGCTATGGCGTTAGGCTGGGATCTTGCCTGCCAGGGGACCCACCCTAATCCAATACCGCAGCTTTCTTGCAGGTAAGGGTGTGTGATCTCCCAGATCACCACATCTGACACCCCCACAGTATTCTCCCATCAGTTCTGTGCACGTGGGTTCCCTCACCACCCAAGTCCAGCTCTCAAACTTCCCCCAGCCTGGTTGTCTGACCCGCTGGCATGCATCTCCATGAAACACAGGCAGGCATGGAGCTCCCAGATTGGACCCCCTGGGTCCACTGCCCTGGGTTCCCCCTGAGGGAAGAGGCTTGGGCCCCCCTCTCTGTGGAGACCTTAGTCTGGACTACACGCCCACTGGAGAGAGGTGGCTGCTGGCCAGATTCTCGGCTCAAACTACTCTCCCGGTTGCAGTGAGTGGGGGAGGGCCTGCAGTTCTGGTCAGCTTGAGTGAATGCCCCACACCAGGTTACTATGGCTCCCAGGGATCAGCTTTTCCTCACCGGATGACCCACCCTAATCCAACAAGGCAAGGTGGTGTTTCTGCTGGGAGATGGGCACTCTCCCAGATCACCATGTCTCAGATCCTCACGGTATTCTCTTATCAGTTCTGTTCCTGTGGACTCCCTCGCCAACCAGGTCCAGCTCGCAGACCTTCCCCCTGTGTCTCCCAGCAACCCCCTCAACTCCCGCGGGGCCAGGTGTCCAGCCTGCTTGTCTGACCTGTTGGCTTGTGACTCTGTGAAATGCTGAGGGGCAGGGAGCTCCCAGATCAGGTACATCAGGTCCACTGCAGGTTCCCAAGGGGAAAGGCATGGGTCCCATTCTCAGTGGAAACCTCAGCGTGCAAGACGTGCCCACTGGGGAGAGGTGGCTGCTCACCAGATTTTTGGCTCAAACTGTTTTCTCAGTGGCAGTGTATGGGGCAGGGTTGGGGAAAGAAAAGTGTCTGAATGGAAGGAAGCTGGCTCTGCCTTCTCAGGTCATTCTCCTTGGAGGTGAACATCACACAGAATGTCCAAGGTCTAGGATCATGAAAGTTCTCCCCACTATTCCATGTTTGACACCATACCTGGGCTTGTGGGGTGGAAAAGCCTCCAAGAAACTTGGCAGCCCACTGGTCACTGAAGGCATGGGGGAGGGAAGGACAGTTCCCCCACTTACCCCTTCACTGGGCTCCAAGTCTCTCCGGGTTTGATCATCACCAATATCTTTTTTCCTTTATCTTCGTCCGTCTTTGCTTTGCAGTTTTCCTCCATGAGGTCCCTGACAGCCTCCAGCAGCTCTGTCTATGATCTACACCTGAGCTCTCTCTACAATCTCCTCTTCCCTCTGGTTTATCTGACATCCTACCTTTCCTTTGGGACTGCCTCTAGTCAGCCATCTTGCCCTGCCTCCTTCCTTGCATTTAGGTTTTTTTGAGAAATATTCATAATGTTTTTCACAGTGTTTCTACTAATTTACATTCCCACCAAATGCATAAGGGTTACCTTTTCTTCACATCTTTACCAGCATCTGTTATTTTTGTCTTTTTAATAATAGCCATTCTAATTGGGGTGAGATGATATCTCATTGTGGTTTTGATGTGCATTTCCCTGTCACCCAGGATAGAATGCAGTATAACAACAGCAGCTCACTGCAGCCTTGGAACTCCTGTACCCAAGGGATTCTCCTGCCTTAACCTCCCTGAGCTGATTTTTCTTAATGTTTTTAAGAGGCAGGGTCTTGCAGTGTTGACCAGGCTAGTCTCAAGTTCCTGGCCTCAAGCAACCCTCTTGTTGCAGCCTCCTGAGTTGCTGGGATTACAGGCACAAGCCACTGCTCCTGGCTCTAACTTTTTTGAAGCTATTGTAAATGAGATTGCCTTCTTAATTCCTTTTCAGCTATTTTATTATTGGTGCATAGGAACACTACTGATTTTTGTATTTGGTTTTATATCCTGCAACTTTACTGAATTTGTTTATCAGTTTTTTAGTGGAGTCTTTTGGTTTTTCTATATATACAACTGTGTCACCTACAAAAAGGGACACTTCGACTTCCTCTTTTCCAACTTGGATACTATTTACTTCTTACTCTTGCCTTATAGTTCTTCCTAGAACTTCTACTAGTATGTCGAATAGGAGTAGTGAAAATGGACATCCTTATCTTGTTCCAGCTCTTAGAGAAAAGACTTTCAACTTTCCCTCATTCCGTACGATGTTAGCTGATATTTTGTCATATATGGCTTTTATTATTTTGAGGTATTTTTCATCTATGCCTAGTTTGTTGAGTTTTTAATCATGAAAGGGTTTTGAATTTTGTCAAAAGCTTTTCTGCATCTATCGAGAAGATCATAAAGTTTTTGTTTTTCATTCTACTGATGTGATGTATCACTTGTATTAATTTGTGTATGTTGAAATCTTGTATCCCTGGTATAAATCCCACTTTACCATAGTGTATTTGGATTCCGTTTGTTAGTATTTTTACTGAGGATTGTCTTCAGAGATATTGTCCTACAGTTTTCTTTTTGTTGTTGTTATTGTATCTATGTCTGATTTTGGTATCAGGGTAATGGTGGCCTCATAGAATGAGTTAGGGAGAATTTTCTCCTCTTCAATATTTTTGAATAGTCTGAGAAAGGTTAGGATTGGTTCTTAATACATTTGATAGAATTCAGCAATGAATCCATCTGGTTCTGGGTTTTTCCTTGTTGGGAGACTTTTTATTACTGATTCGATCTGGCTACTCATTATCAATCTGTTCAGATTTTCTATTACTTCCTGGTTCAATCTTAGTAGGTTGTATGTTTCCAGGAATTTATCCATTACCTCTAGATTTTCCACTTTAGTAGTGTATGGTTGTATGTAACAGTAGCTACTGATTGTTTGTATTTCTGTGGTGTTACTTGTAATGTCTTCTTTTTCATTTCTGATTTTGTTATTTGGGTCTTTTCTTGGTTAGTAGAGCAAGCAGTTTATTAATTTATTTATCTTTTTAAGAACCAACTTTTTGTTTCATAGATCCTTTATATTTTTTTTAGTCTCTATTTTGTTTAGTTCTGCTCTGATCTTTATTATTCGTTTTCTGCTGCTAATTCTGCAAGCTGTTTGTTCTTACTTTTCTAGTTTCTTGAAATGCATTCTTGTATCATTTATTTGAAATTTTTCTACTTTTTTGGTGTAGGCATTTATTGCTGTCTTCCCTCTTAACACTGCTTTTGATGTATCCCACAGGTTTTGTTATGTTGTGTTTGCATTTTCATTGGTTTGAAGGATGTTTTTAATTTTTGCCTTTATTTCCTTATTGACCCGGTGGCCATTCAGGAGAATATTGTTTAATTTCCGTGTGTTTGTATAGTTTCCTATTATATCTGAAAGTCTAATCTCTTGCTGGACTTGGGAATTTTTCATCTGTTACTGCATTATGTAGGTTTTTGAATCCTTTTGTTCTCTCTTAACCTTCTGGGATATGGATAGTTTGTACTTTTGGTTGCTTTATGATGTCCAATATACCATGAAGACTTTGTTTATTCTTTTTATTCAGTTTCCAAATTTTCTTTTGGTATTGATTTCTAGTCATTCCTTTGTGGTCTGAAAAGATACTAGATATAATCCCAATTTTTATAAATTTTTTGAGAACTGTTTTGTGGCTTAATGTATGGTCAATCCTTGAGAATGTTCCATATGCTGATGAAAGAAATGTATATTCTTTATTGTTAGATAAAATGTTCTGTTGATGTCTGTTAGGTCCATTTGGTCTAAAGACCAGTTTGAATCCAATGTTTCTTTACTGATTTCTGTCCAGATTATCTACCTGGTACTGAGAGCAGGGTGTTGAAGTCTCTCACTATTATTGTATTGGACTCTATCCATCTCTTAGGATCTAGTAATCCTTGTATTATGAATCTGGGTACTCCAGGGTTGGGTATGTGTATATTTAGAATTGTTATATACTTGTGCTGAACTGATCACTTTATCATTTGATAATGACCCTCTTTGTCTTTTTTTTTTTCTTACTGTTTTTTCACTTAAAGTCTTTTCTATCTGATATAAATATAGCTACTCCTTCTCACTTTTGGTTTCTGTGGAATATATTTTCAATCCCTTTACTTTGAGCCTGTGTCTTTACTGATAAGGTGAGTTTCTTGTAGGCGGCATATAGTTACAACATGTTTTGTTATCCATTCAGCCACTCTATATCTTTTAAGTGGAGAATTTAATCTCTTCATGTTCAATGCTGTTATTGATATGTGAGGTTTTGTTTCTGTCATATTGTTATTAATAATTGTTGCCTGGTGAATTTCTACATTCTTCATTCCTTTCTTTTTCTCTTACTATTTTTCCTTATGGTTTTCTGTAGTGGTACCACTTTAGTTTTTTCTCTTCCTCATGTGTATGTTTGCTTTACCAGTGAGTTTTAGAATTGCATGTGTTGTCATGATGGTAATCATTGTCCTTTCACTTTCAGGCTTAGAACTCCTTTGATCATTTCTTTTAGAGCCGATCTAGTGGTGATGAATTTCCTCAGCATTTGTTTGTCTGGAAAAGACTTTGTGTCTTCTTCATTTATAAAGGACAATTTTGCTGGACATAATATCCTTGGGTGGCAATTTTTTTTCTTTCTTTCAGCACTTTGAATATATCATCTTATTCTCTCCTGGCCCATATTGTTTCTGCTGAGAAGTCCACTGTTGGTCTGATTTAGGTTCCTTTATATGTGATTAGAACTTTTTCTCTTGCTGTTTATAGAATTCTCTTTTTATATTTGACTTTAGACAATTTTACTATATTGTGCGGTGGAGAAGACTTTTTTGCATTGTATCTGTTTGGGGATTTCTGGACCTCATATATCTGAATGTCTAAATCTCTTGCTAGAGTTGGAGATTTTTCATCTATTATTTTATTAAATAGGTTTTAGAACACTTTTGTTCTCTCTTCACCTTCTGGGATGCTGATAATTTGTATATTTTGTTGCTTTATGGTGTCCTATATATCCTGAAGACTTTATTCATTCTTTTTTATTCTGTTTTCTTAATTTTGTTTGAATAGGTTATTGCAAAATACCTGTCTTCAAGTTCTGAGATTCTGTCTTCTGAACAGAAGAATCTGGACAGAATCTGATCTAGTCTATTGTTGAAGCTATGGAATCATTTTTGTATTTCTTTCAATAATTTCTTCAGGTCAAGAATTTCTGTTTGGTTCTTTGTTATGATATATATCTCTTTGGTAAATTTGTTATTCATGTCCTGAATTGTTTTTCTGATTTCTTTGTATTGTTTTTTTGGAATTCTCTTATGTCTTACTGAGCTTACTTAGTGTCAAAATTTTGAATTATTTTTCTCAGATTTCATGAGTTTTTATTTGCATCCATTGCTGGAGAATTATTGTTTTCCTTTGGAGGTGTCATATTTTCTTGGTTTTCATGTTAGTTGTGTCCTTGTATTGGTATCTGCACAACTAGTGTAATAATCGCTTCTTTCAACTTTTTGAATTTGCTTTCATAGGGGAGGATTTTTCCTGAATATGCATCTATGGTATTAGTGGGGTAAGGTGCTTTAGCTTTGATTCTGAATGCATGCAGTAGTATGGTCTCTGCATGATTTATTCAGCTGTAAACAATGGCAGTAGCATCTGTGAATTAGGGTGCATTTATTAGTAGAGGCTGTGGTAAAGTTTTGCTTTGGGCTGGGATGCCAGACGTGTCCATCTTTGGACTCCAGTGGTGGCAGCAGAGTGCTGCGCATGCCTGTTCGTAGGTCCCAAGGCAGCGTACTCTGGCACTGGTGTTAGTGTGTCCAGGTGAGCCAGTTCTTGGGCCTGCAGGTGACTTCTTCAGATGCTAGTGGTGGCAGATGTGTGCCAGAGATGTGGGAGGGTTCTCAGGCCCTCCCTCCCTCTTAGGCCCCTGGACAGGCTCCTGGACATTACCATGTGGCATGGGTGATGCCATTAGCAGTGGTGAGATAACCCTCTAGGTTCTGAGCAGTGCACACTGGTATTGGTGGTGTCTGTGATAGGCTGGGCAGGCTGGTCTCCAGGCTCCCAGGTGGCAAGTGTGTGGGTGTTGTCGGTAGTATTGGTGGCAGATTGGGGTTGGTCTATCTTCAGGTTCATGGAGGGGAGTGCTAAGATGCCAGAGGTGGTGGAATGGGTGGAGTGATTCCCAGGTCCTCAGGCAGTATGGTTGTGCCCCAGAGGGTTACCAGGGCAGCAGATTTGACCTCAGGCCCCTAGTGGTGTTCAGGGGCATAAGATGTAGTAGGCAGGGTGGGGTGATATATGACAGTGAGTGTAGATAACCTGACGGCAGTGCTCATGCTAAAGCACAGTGGTCATCCTGTTGGTGTGAGTAGTGTTGCTATCAGCAGTCCCATGCAGGCAGCTCTCAGATTCTGGGGGATGCACACTTTGTCTCTGGCAGAGCAGTAGCCACAGTGGTGTGTGTGAGGAGCCTATATTTGAGATACACACTAGAGCACAGAGGCCTTTCTTCTGGCATTGGTGAGGTTGAAGCCCATAGCCCCGGACAGGGTGTTCTTGTGTTCTGGGAAGCACTTGCTTCAACTCTAGGCTGCAGCAGTCACTGCAGTATTATGTGGAGGGGAGTAAGGATCTCACCTTCTGTACACAGGCCCAAGCACAGAGACCTTGCTGCCAGTGGGGTCGAAGTCACCACCCACAGCCCCAGACATGCATCTCTCCAGTTTGCCCTCTCTTGGCAGCAGCATCCACTGCACGGCTGTGCAGTTGAGGGGAAGGACCCCACCCTTTGTATGTAAGCCCAAGTGCAGAGCCCACTCTACCAGTAAGGGAGCAATAAGTTTTTAATTTTGATAAAATTCAAATTAATCTATTATTTATTTTTTTCCTTGGGCTTTCATTATCAGTTTTATGAAACCATTGCCTAATAAAAGGTCACAAATATTTACACCTATGTTTCCTCATAAGAGTTACAGTTTTAGCTCTTATATTTAGGCTGTTGATCCATTTTGAGTAATGTATGATGTAAGGCAAGAATCCAACTTCATTCTTTTGCATGTGGATATCCATCTGTCCCAACACCATTGTTGAAGAGACCCTTCTTTTCCCATTGAATGATCTTGTCACCTTTGTCAAAAATTAAGTGGCCTTAGAGCTATGGGTTTATTTCTGTACTATCAATTCTATTCCATTGATCTTTATGTCTATTCGTATGCCACACTGTTTTGATTACTTTAACTTTTTAGTAACTTTTCAAATCAGGATGTTTGATCCTCCCAACTTTAGTCTTTTTTTTTTCAATATTGTGGAAATTAGAGACCCCTTTATTTCTATATGAATTTTAAATCAGCTTGCCCATTTCTACAAAAATGCAGTTAGAATTTTGGTTGGGATTACATTGACTATGTGGACTAATTGGGCAGTATTGTTATTTTAGTAGTATTGTCTTACAATCCATGAGCAAGGGTTGTCTTCCCCTTTATTTATTAATAGGTGTTCTTTATTTTCTTTCCAACATTGCTTTGTAGTTTTCAATGTACAGTCTTGCACTTAGTTGATTAAATATATTCTTAATTATTTTTCTCATGCTATTTGTTTTCTTAATTTTATTTTTAGACTGTTCATTCCTACTGTTTAGAAATACAACTGAGGTATATAGATCTTGTACTCTGCAACCTTGCTGAAAGTATTAGGGCTTTTTTTGTAGGGTTTTCCATGTATAAGATCATGTCTTCTACAAATAGAGATAATTTTACTTCTTCCTCTTTATCTGGATACATTTTATTACTTTTTCTTGATTAATAGTCCTGGCTAGAACTTTAAGTACAATGATGAATAGCAGGTGCAAGAGTGGCTATCCTTGTCTTGCTTCTGATTTCAGAGAGATAGCTTTCAGTTGGATGTGGTTTTTTGGTTTTTTGTTTGTTTGTTTGTTTACATGGGGCAAATAGGGAGCCATTGTGGTAGTTGGAGAAGTGTTATGTGATCTAACCTCTATTTTAAAAGCACATCTCTGCCTTTTTATGTTTTAAGTTGATTACAGTTTCTAACTGAAAATCTAGCAACGTTGGTGAATTTGATAAGTAGCTATTAGAAATATGACATGCTACATTAAATTTAAGAAACGTAATGGCATTACTACATGAAAATGTTTAATACATATGTCTCTATTCTAAGTACTATAAAATTAGTTCAAAATTAAATATATAATATTTGCTAGTCATGCACATTGTTTTATTTCTTTGTATAGAAATAAAAAATATTACTATATGATTGTTGCAATGTTCTATTAATACTGTGCAGCTTTTTTTATACTTAGCTCTTTATGATCAAACATAATATTTTTTTACCAGTTGGCCGTGATAAACCATAAACAATCTCAGTGCTGATAATGGCTTTGCTAATTAATAGTTATTTGATTCCAGCAAGTGACTTTATATCATAGACCTAGTTTTCTCTTTTATAAAATAAAAACTCTAATGTTTGTCTTACACTACTGTACTAAGTATAAAAACAGAAGTGTATACAAAATTTTATGAAAACTAAAAATGACTAAACAAATATAGAGCACTACTACTATCTTGCACCTCTTAAATTATCTTTATTTATCATGCATTTGTTTAATTTTGTATTCTTTGGGTTTACCTTTGAGATAATGCACTGTTACCTGATAACTGACTCATGTAACAATAGTAATGTTTAGAATAAGGACCTATAACACTAGACAGCTAGGTTGTTGGAGTAATGAGAGAGAGCTGCTCTGTATCTTGCAAAATTTGAAATAGCATAAAATAATGAGACATAAAAGTACTTAGAGAAGCAGTCTCTATCTTATTTTGAGTGATGTATAATCTATCATTTCTAGTATATTATATAACATATATCTTGCAAAATTGGTGGTAGTTTTTTGGCATCTATCATTCATTTACATGTTACAGTGATATTGGCATCAGAATTCATAAATCATTATATCTGGTGGCACCTTTTTATTAGCATCTCAGAAACCTTAACAAGATATATCCTTCAAAAGAAACAGGGCATCTGTGATGATGGGACCATCAAAGATTGCAAGAGAAAAATTTAATCCAAATCCTATAGATAGGTTCATCATATTGATCCATCTGTACTTACTGATAAAAATATCATTTGAGAGAAGCTCAAAAAAGTTCTGTCTCTATAAATCCATAATTTAAGAGGGCAAATAAGACACAGCTCTTGCTCTTCTCTTTCCTTTCTGCTCTGCCTTATCTTGAAAAAATAGTTAATGAGCAAATACAAATAATTTCTATCTCATCCAGATCTATTCAACTTGAGTTAATTAAACTTCCTGGCTGAGGAAACATTTATTTACCCAGATCGACAAGTCAGACAGAAAGGAGATTGTTACTGGCATTGGAATTGTATTTTGAAGGTTAGGTCACAGTGGAATTTTGTTGAAGTGTTAAATAAAAGCAAATGACTGCTGAAATTATGTCTTTGCAGTGCTAAAAATGCATATATCATGTGTTGTGTAAAAAGAAAGTTGTGTGAAACAAAATATATTGATTTTTTCAATGGTCAAGCATTCTTCAAGAATTCCTCCACCTCTTACAATTACCTGTACACTTGAATTATCTAGTTGAAATTATTTGGGGCTTCAATTTTACTAAAAAGCACTATAATTTTACAAAACTTAACCCTAAGCAGGGATGTTTTCTTAATGACCTTTTGAGAAAAGATGAATTCACCAGATCATACAGCTGGACTCCATTAGCTTACCTGCCCAGTCCTGGATCACTTTTCTTTTTTTCCTCCCAGTAAATTGAAAAAGTTTTAAATTTGCTTTCTGTGGAATGTTCTCAATGAGGAGTGACTTACAGGAGCAAACTGAAACCTCGAAGACACAAATACATGTGTTATTTTATTTACGTATTCATCCATTCATTTAGTTAGTTACTTTATCCTTGTTGAGGTAGGGAGTAGGCAAGTTGAGCAAAGGGGAAGGAAAGAAAGGAGCTTGAGCCCTAGCTGCCTGTTCACGGTTTCCTAACGTGTGGTCCAGGGGCATAAAACAAAGTCTCTAAACCTACAGCCAATCATCCTTTTCTTTGCCTCTTCTTCTCTTCTCTGGGAGGTGCAAATAGTGACCGTAAGTACTCTCCTCAATACGACCATGCCGATGTTGTTCAAGAGTTAAGGCCTTCATGCTAAAAATAACGTGTCAAGGTCACCACATTGTCGGCCTGCCATGGTGTTAAGCCTTAAGCGTTGTCCTCAAGTACCCCAGGACCCAGCTTGCCTTCTGGCTCTGACTTCTTTCCCCAGCCCTGTAAATTAGCTGTTGTGTCCTGGCTGTGATCTTGACTGCTTGGCAACAGCCTTCAAACTACCAGGCTTCACACACTCCCTATCCACTCAGACATTTGACTCAACACATTCAGTCCTGGACTGCTAGGATTCTTGGCCTGGCATCCTCCCCGAGCAAGAGGAGCCTGCCAGTAAGGACATGAACAAAACCAGTCACACGTCTGTGGTTAGGCTTTTTCATTGCTAGAGAAACATCTTCAAATTTAAAAATGTTTTACAGATAACAGGACACACACACACACACACACACACACACACACACACAAAAATCTTCTTCCATATCAACAAAATTAATCTATTTGTAAAAAGTGATCTATAAACCAAAGCAGTTTACCCTATCAAGGTGCTGGCTTTTTATCTTAATTTTCACAGTGGGTTTTTTTTAAAAGTAATAGAAATATTGACAATTAAAAACAGCTCTACAAATATGTATTTTATTAATAAAATAATGACTCTATTCTAAAGCTTGGTTAAGAGTTATATTTTGAACATTATTTTATCTAAAGTAATGGTGAAATTTCAGAACTTCTATTTATATCAAACGAACTCTAATTTGGTGGTGTGATTTGACTCATGAAACAAGATCCCAACGAGTGAAATGGAATAGAAATGCCAGCATCCTTACAGAGGTCATGTCACATGGGACTAGATTTCTTTCTTTCTTTCTTTTTTTTTTTTTTTTGTAGCTATAAAAATATTTAGCATTCTACAGGATCAGAATGGCCTGTGCAGACAGTTTCAGAGATAATATAAATTTATTTTGAAATTAATCCTCAGATGGAATACTTTATTAACACAGTTCTACCCTAAAAATACATTTAACTCAAAGTATTGAATTAAATATGGATGGTAGAGCTAACCAAGAAGTCCCCTTTTCTTAAATATATACTCAAAATAAATAATTGGATTTTCAGCTGTTTAATGCCAAAATAAACAGTTTTTAAATGAAGCCTACAGAAAATCAAAATGGTTATTGTGCATCATTTAGAAAAAGAGAGATTGACATTTTTCAATGGTCCAATTTGTGCTTTGGTGAAATGGTGATATAGTTACAATGTATGTATTTTTAAAAGTGAAAAGAAGAATACATGCTGTGGAAAATATTAGTGCAAGAGGCAGTCGGCTGTAGTTTGGAATTTCTGGAGCTACATGATATCTTCTTAGAAAAGATAACTTTATATCTGGAATTTCATGAAAATCTGGTTCATATGTTTTCTGTAAATAAAAAGGGAATCTTGACATTTTGGAAACAGGTCTGTTGGCTTTGCTGGGGAAGAGACACATTTGTTTCAGAATTTTATTATTAATGTTTTTCAAGCATTAATATCAATCTTTCAGTGGTCAACCTTTTAGTAAATAATGAGCAGAAGTTTGGTTCCTTCTGTTCTGTATTGATTTGTACATCTTCTGTAATTTTTATAAATCCTCCAGCTCTTAAAAATCATGTTGGCTGAAATATAGTAACACAACATGGAAACAACTACTTTAAAGACAGAAATTACATCAAGAAATAATTGTATTATGTAATGACCTCCCCCTTTCTCTCTTCCATTCAGAAGGAAAAATAATAATAAATTCCTGTTTGGGGTGAGACGACTGGTCGTTTGAGTCTTGAGGCAGCTCAGCTTACCATTGAAATGGAATGCTCAGCAGTTGTTGAAAACTTTTTAGTGAAAAAGCATAAAAGTTTTCCAATTTTTGTAAGGATGCTTTCTTTTTCTCTATTTCCCTCATCTTTGTTAAGCATTTCCCATGATTTTTCCAGTGGCATTTACTCCCTAAAAGCTTCTTTCCTAGTCCCCTGAAATATTTTAAAAAGTCCTTTAATCTAGATGTCTGAGCAATGGATTGTGGTGGGTGCATATCAGTTACGTCATGATATCTTTCTGGTGATTAAAATGTTTTCTGCATAGTTAATCCATGAAACACTAACATTATAATGCAAACTGCTAAGTAACTCTTGCTTATACAATAAAATGCCCAAGACCAGATCGGGTAATGTTCTAAATTATATACATACTAAATATTCTATCATTGTACCCTCCATTGTGAGTGCTTGTTTTCTTATCTTCAAGACAGCTCTGTGGTACAAAAAAACCCTGAAGATCTGACAATTATTACTTCATTTCCATTGTATGGGCTGCCTAACAAGGTTTTAGACCACAGATTTGTATCCTAAATGACTTGGCATGACTATCTTTTACATTCTAAATTTTCTACATATCCTGCATTCACTAATGAGAGGTCAAGCTCTCCCTCACTTTGTGTTCAATTTCAATTGGTAAAAGCTTTCAAGATTCATGATTTGCCATGTCATAATTCTTAATAGTTCAATATTATGGAAATTAAGGACACAAGGCAAACTCTTAGTTTTAATCTAAAACACATGACCAGAAGGAAGAAACCATTGCTATGTGTGTTAAACAGATAAACTACCAAAGGCAATCGTTGAAAAACTATGCCTTGACTTCTTGCCAGATTTCAAATTGAGTTTTCCAATACATAGTTCTTCTCATTAATGAAATGGAAACTGTTACTGCAGCATGAAGTACTTTTTTTCCTCTGAAAATTCTTAGAACAGGGGAAGTACCATTCATAGATTTTAAAAGATTTTTTTTCTTCTCCCTTACTAAGAGAGAGAAAAAAAAAAAAAAAACCCGTATTAGAAGCATGAAAGCCAGCTTCCTAATCTAGTGGCACCCAAATCATTTAAAATAAATTGATTTTCTTTTTGTTCTCCCATTTCTTTCTCTTCTGCAGTATTTATCAGAAAGATCACAAATTCCAACAAAACCCACCCATTCATCTTCAGCTTAGCAATTACATGTGGCCAGATGCGATTAACTAGACCAAGGCCTAACAACTTTGCCTTCTGATTAACATAGTTTTGGATTAACTTGTTTTGGATTAAATTATATTTGGAAAGGATGAACTGTGCTTTGTATTAATGTCTATGAGCAAAATAGAAAATGAATTCCCTTGAAATATACAGACTCTAAGTTGTGGGAGAAAAATCTATTCTTACAAAGGGAACCCTGGTTTAACTGCTAAATAGAAGGTTAATTAGGATCCCATCATTATTTTTCTCTGCTTCAAAGATCTGAATGTGTCTCTATCCTTCCTCGTTTATTATCACGTATATCTCAAAAAGTACATCTTTCAATAGTAATGTTCACTGTTTGCTTAGGTAGTAACTAAAATATTTTTTAAAGAATTATTGCTTAATTTTTTCCAAATTCTCCTCTTCAGGCGACTGTCTTGTCCTAGCTTGCCTAAGATTTTCCCATTTTAGCATTGAAAGGTTCAGATCCCAGGAACTCCCTCAGTCACAGGCAAAAAAGGATACTGGTCACTGAATCTCTAATTTACATTTTCTTACATTCATGATTTGCTATTTAAGTGACATAGCTTGAGACCAGTTAATCTAAAACAGAAACTAATTGGCAGATCTGTCAATGGTGGTTCAAAAATGTGGCTCTTGAACTGGCAGCCGCAGCAACACTACCTGGGAACTTGTTAGAAATGCAGATATTCAGGGCCTGTTGTATTCCTGCTGAATCGGAAACTCTGGTGGTAGGACTGGGTAGTTCGTGTTTTGTCAAACCCTCAGGTGATTCTGACGCATACCAGAGTTTCACAATCACTAGTTTACAGTAATGGGATTATTCTGCATTCCTGAAAGTTTCCCAACGTCTTGGCCCCAGCAACATCTTCTTTGTGAGAGCCAAAGAAGCATAAGGAATGAGTGAAAGAAACATTATAAAACAAATTATAAAGGGAAAATGATTAAAGGTGAAAACTTAGAGGCCAAAGATGATATTTATATTGCTATGCCAATTTTCAGTCTAGCACATTACAGGAATATAACCCCAAGTTTTGTGAGAAAAGCAAATGCCTAGCAGACCAAATTTGATGACAGCAGCATCTATATTTATCAATGACCAATTATCCAGCAAACGCTGTTCTAGTTGTGTTGTGGACTATATTATATACTGTAGGAGTGGGGAATACCATCCTCATTGACTTTTAGAAACCAAGGATCTGATATGATGAGGCATTGATATAGATTACTGAGGTGACTGTTATCAGCCAAGAACATCCCTGGGATATTAAGTTAGGCTGAAAAGACATGCCAGGGCTTCTGCCCTAGAGTGAATTCCTTATTTGTGGATTCTAAAGAAAGGAAAGAGGGCAAAAAGAAAAAAATAATACTAACTCTAATCAGCTTATCCCTACTTAAAATAGAGACCTGGTATTTTGAAGGAGATCCTAACTCAAGCCGAATCATCAGTCTCATAACCACTGTGGAAATGAGCAGTGTTTGAGAGCAAAGGCATAGTGCCCCCGGACTGCCTTCAAAACTGGCAGACCATAGAGTGCATAGAAGATTTCAATCTGTACACGATTTTAAACACACACACACAATCTCTCTCTCTCTCTCTCTCTCTCTCTCTCTCTCTCTCTCTCTCTCTCACACACACACACACACACACACACACACACACATCACACACGTACACACAGGTGCTAACATCTAAAATTTGGAAATTTTCCGTAAAATTTATATTTTTGGCTTTTACCAAAGTAATAATCAAAGCACCTGGTAAAAGTGGGCATATCCCTAATAGTATTGTTGTCAGTTGATTCACTTCTCTCATTTACACCTTCTGCCTTTTTCTGTTGGCTTTTTTTTATTTCTTATTTTTAATTTTTATTTTTTTGAGGGAGGGAGACCATTGCCTAGAGAGAGTATGCCTGCTTATCCTTGGTGAGATCCCAGCTCAAACTAGAAAGGTCCATTTCAAGGTCAAAGGCATTTCAGAGAGGCAGGGGTCACAGATACAGAGTAGACCTCAGCTTTGGCTTGCCAGCTGTGGATCCTGCTTCGCTCCCCAGGGGACTGGACAATTCCTGCTGAGACTGCACTGCCAGAGCCTCTGCTTCTCCCTCCTGCTTGGCCTGATTCTCCTGTCCCTTCTGCAGCTTATTATATTAGCTCATCCCGCAGTTGTCTGACCCAAGTCAAGCCATCTTTGACCTGGTCCTGATCACCATCTTCTTCTCAGGGCTTCTGCAACCACATTCTAACCTGGCAACATGTTTCTCTCGTGCTTACCCCAAAATTTGAGTGAGTGATAGGAACAGCCTAAATTTTGAATGAATTATCCTATGAAATGAACGTTATATAACATTGCCCTCTCAAATCCTCTTAGAAAATGGCCAGTCCCTGTGAAACTAATTGGTCCCTGGCTTCAGGAGGGAAGTCCAAAATTTGAATCTTTTTTAATAAGCTCTGTCTCAAATACCTTTTCATTGTAATAATTTATGTTCTGATCTGCATGTGATATACACGACATAAAGTGATTTCAACAGATTACCATTATCTCTGTGTATGAATCTACTCAACATAATTGCCTGAAATAGACCATAAATTGGGTAGCTTTGAAAAATATCTCAAAAGTTGCAGTTTGATATTTTTGTTCAGTGAGTTTTAAAAATCCCTTTCTTTTCTGTAAGAGAATACATATAAGGAATGGGAAATCTAGTTCAAACAGTATAAAGGTTAAAAGAAATATTCGCTGATCCCTTAGAACATTATGAGTTTCATGCAGATTACTCTGGGGCAGAACTTATCACTGATTAAAGTACATGGGATCACTTTTTGAATGGAATTTCCAAGTGACAGACCATTAGAAATGTAATAAAAATCAGTTTAAAGTACAACTAATTTTTCTAATATTTTCTAGTAACACCTCCTACTACAGCTCATCCTCCTCATAGAGTGTGAAGCCACTGTTCCCTCCACTCTTATTAGATCCCTATTACTCCTTCCTATACAAGTCACACTGCATTTATTTCTTTGCCCTCAGTGATTAGCACAAGAACTGACACATGGGAGGGGTTCAATCAAACATATCCCCAAAATTTTCAGGGTTGAGACATGGGTATAAATAGAAATTATATGCCATATATCTAAATATTTATCAAGTCTCACTCAGTAGCCCCATAGCTTGTTCCCCAGCGATTGCTCTCGTGACCTGGAGAATAAAGAATCTCCTCACCTGAGTCAGCCCTGGGTTTTACCCTGGTGGTAAAACAGATCTGCAGGAACAGAGCAGCAGCTGTGCGCAAAGCCAGGACTTCTGGCTTGCAGCTGGATCCACCAAAGCCAGGTAGCCTGGGGGTGGAGGGGAGCCCTTGATTTCTCCCCAGCCTCATTCGGTGGACACAGGATTTCCAGGCAGCGTGAAGCACTTTCTACAACTATACTACCTTAGGAGAAGGGAGGGAGAAAATATTTTGGGGGACTTTGCTTAGACATTTATTAAATATTTTGGTGATTTGATGTGGTCAAATTTGTACAAGAGCAGCCACTCCTTCTCTGGTTTCCAGATAAAATCTGTGATCTTTGATCTTTCAGCACACACACACAAAGACACTTCGATACAGATATGCACGCATAGCCACACAGGCACACACATAGACCCATGCACAGACACACACATAAATCCATAAGCACACACACACACACACACACACACACAAACACATACACACTTAGGAACTCTCAGCCTCTGTACTCTGGCCTTTAGGGAGCCCAGTTCAGCTCTTATTTCCTCTTCCCATGACTCCCATTTGCTTAATTGTAAAACTTGTTACAAGATCAAAAAATGCAAAAATAAAGTAGCTTTTGTTTCCATGGCTTGTGATTTGTGGAGCTCTCAAAAGTGCAGAGCAGAGCCCATTGCAGAGGCCATTCCTCCCTGGGTCATAGAGTGTGGTACTGTGCTCAACAAATGTTGGTAGAATTAAATGAAATTTATAAAAAAGCAACCACCAGTAATAATTTCTAAAGACTTGTGATTTTTCTTTTTAGTCACAAAGCACCTTTTTATACTTCAGAATGTCAGCATGTTTAAGAGGAAGCAGCTGTTTTACTCATTTGCTAGCAAGTCTAAGTGTGACTTAAATTCACCCAGGGAAGAAGAAATAAATCGGATTTAATTCTGAGTCTTCAGGAAAACATGATGAGCATCTTTAGGTCATAACATTAATCCCTGTTACCTGGGAGGAAAATTAAATAACTCACCTATGGTTTTCCCGCTTGGGTTATGAAGTCTGTAACTAGAGGAATAAATTTCTTACCCAGAGCATGTAACTTGGCTGCTTAATTTTACTATTCAGAATTCAAGTTACTTATATTTTCTGGAATTCTTTCTTATGCTTTATGGATTTTTAAAAAAGTATTTACCATGTTTTTATATAAGATGAAGGTCACAAATGGGGCACTCTGAATATGGACATGTTTTCTTTCATTATCAACTAAAGCCCCATTCCACAAAGTATTAGCAATCTGTTTTTATGCCAAAGCCAAATAGTGACAGTTGCAATAATGAATGTTTGCTACAGGGTGCTGGCAGAAAAATGGTATAGAAATGCAAGCCCAAACCATCTAACCATATCTTCCCAATGAATCTCACCCATTATTTTCAACTCTCTGTCACATACTTTGTTTCTAGAGTCACTAGCTGTATAATGCAAACAAAAATCTGGGAAACAGCCTTTGGGAAACACTGAGAAAAGTGAATTATTATTCTACTTTCTCATCTTTTGGACAAAAAAAAAAGTGCAGTGAAGGTCTGTGGTTTATTCTTATCATTCTGCACAAGAGGTTATTCGAGACTTGTGGATTTTTCTTTTCTTCTCTCCTTTTAAATGGATCTGAGCAATTTAATACTTTAACATAATGGATGATTGGACATACATGATTGACTGTAGCTCAGGCCATGTTTAGTTTCTTTTAAAGTCAAATGCTTAAGATGTTATCTTTCAGCGTGCATAATAAATCATGACTAATTCAGATTCTCTTACTAAAAAACCAAAATTTTAGCAATAAAAAATAAATGAAAAGCACACACAACTGAGCCAAACTGAGTTCAAATCGTTGCTGTACCTGGTAGCAGCTCAGGCATTGGGAAAGTTCCCAAAATTCTCCATACCTCAGTTTCTCAGCTACGACAGTGATAAAAATATGCACCTCTTGGGTTTTTATGAAGACTGAATGAGTTAATGCCTCTTAAATGCTGGAAAAGTACTTCCACAATGATTAGTTATTATTGTTGTTCATTCCTTCCTTCGCTGTTTTCTTTCAATATTTATTGTGTCTATTTCATGTCAAGTATAAATGCAAGGATATAGGAATGAACAAAACAGATTAGGGATTGTTATTATTATTATTTAATATCATCGTAGATGTCTTGTAAACTATTTTGCCACTAAGTGCATAATCTATGTTTATTGGACTTCTTATCCCCAATGGCTTAACATAGAACTTTGCACAAAATAGCTACTTAATAAATATTGATGGAATAAACTTTGAGTGCATGAGTCATTTCAGGCAAGATAACAAGCACTAGATTTGGAAATGGAAGATGCAATGTCAAGTCTTAATTTCTGCCTTAGAGGACAATGTGATCTTGAGAAGTTTATTGAAACTTCCCTACCTAAAAATCAAGAAAGCTATGCTATAAAACCATGAAGGTCCCTTCTATAATTCTACAAAGTAACCAGAACGATTCACTGTTTGTTAACTAGTTGTAATTCTGTTTTTCCTAAATGGAATAAACTTTAATTTTAGGATAGTTTTAGATTTACAGAGAAAGTACAAGAATGTAACAGAGTTCCTATATACCCTACACCTAGTTTCCCTTATTGTTAACATCTCACATTACTATGGTAAGTTTGTCACAATTAATGAACCAATATTGACACGTTGTTAACGACTAACACCCATATGTTATCAGATTTCCTAAGTTTTTACCTAATGTTCTTTATTTTTGCCCTAGGATCTCATCTGGGATCCCATATTGCATTTAGTCTTCGTGTCTCCTTAGGCTCTTCTAGATTGTGACAGTTTCTCAGACTTTCCTTGTTTTGGTGGCCTTGTTAATTTTAGAGAATACCAGACAGGAATTTTGTAGAGTGTCCTTAAACTTAGGTTTGTTTTATGTTTTTCTCATGTTTAGACAGGGGTTATATATTTTGAGGAGGAAGACCACGGAAGTAATTCTTATCATGTCATGTCAACGGTATATGCTATTAACATGATCATTCAAGGTTCTATTTTAATGAGTGGATTGGAATTATTATAATTGGTTATTCAATGTACCATAGTAAAGAAAATTGCTTTCATGTATATAATTTTGTATGCAATGTGTAGAATACATATTCTTTGAATAAGGTATAATCTTAAAATATATTCAATTTACTTTCTCAGTTTAAAAAAAGGATACTCTATCACAGATAAAAGAAAGATTAGTAAAAAATATATGTTCTATTATAAATTAATAGTAATCTTACCTTAAGGAGTCAAGCTCTATATATTAAATTTAAAATGAAAAATGTAACTTTGTGTTTCTTACAAATAAACACAAGCTTAGGAAATAACAGATTTGTGCTCAGCTGTGTGGTCAAAAGTATGCCACAAAGTAGAAGTACCAGAAGTTAAGAGTTTTGATATTAATTCCCCTAAGCCTGTCTCATGCAAGGAACTTGCCTTAAGAAATGTTAATACTTCACTAAGCCCTAGGCATAGAGAATCTGGTGTCTCTAATCTTATGGTGTCTTTGGTATAAATGTACATTATCCTCTAGGGTCGGGAGAGACACTAATGTAGCTGTCACAGGGATTGGAAGATTCCTGGTTTTGTTTATCCTATACTGTGTTAACAAATTTCACGATAAATAGGAAAGTTAGCTTAGGATTAATATGATCTGTGCTATGTGCCATTTTCAGATCAAGATATAAAATAAACATGTCAATCTAGAGGAAAAGTTGTTATAGGTAGGGTATTACTAAGGAAATCTTTGCCATGGTAGATTTCAATGAAATAAATGCTCGCAGTATCACACTCTGGTTTCAGCATGTGGCCACATTAAGTTTAAACATAATATCTATATTTATGGTTGTCACTTGATATAGAGCTGATCATAAGAATAATTTAGAGGTTTTATCCCATTGGAGCTTGTGACCTTATTATGGAGAATCACAGTCATGGCTGAGCGTATCCTCTCCAATATATATATGTATATATTTTTAAAACCTGTAATTTCCTGTTCTATTTAATGCATTACTCTGGTTTACCATATACTACTTGTGTGACCCTGGGAAATTTCCTTAATGTCTGGAATTTTCTCATTTTCACAGCTTTGTGTGAAAGTTAAATGGAATTATTTTATAAGTATATAAAATTGCTTTTAAGTATACGAAACATGTAGCAAATTGGCCATTTGTTATTTATTCATAGGTACATACACACATAATTTCAAACAATCATTTCTGGTTTATTAGGGACAGTGAACAGCTATGACACCATCTTAAGGTTGTTGTGTTTTACACCAATTCTAGGTTCTCAGAGATATTTTCTGGTTGTTATCTTTTTAATAATGGAACCTTAGCAAGCAAGTAAAAACTAGTCAGGAAGTGGATCTTTCAGTGCCAAGGGGAATACATGTATTCCAGTGGCAAAAATTGGTGTTAGAGTAATTTTATTTTCTCTAGCCATGAGATGCTGATTTATAGTATGATTTTTTAAAAACAGGATTGGTGAATGTTCTCCAGGACACTAAAAGATACTTGATGAACTTAGCAGCCAAATAAGTGACCGAAAGTGTGTGAAGTGTCAGGCAAAGGAAACAAGATCTGGATGACTTCTTTTATATGAGAGTCCTTAACGAGAGTTTATTTCTCTTCTTATTGACTAGTGTTTCTGATGCCATATTTAGAAAAGTAGCAGTAAACAATCTTACCCATATGACTGGATCAAAGGGGCTATCCAAGAGAAAGGCATCCGGTAGCTGCAATCAACTCTTGGTAGTATGAGGTAACAAGAAGTAAGCATTTATGCAGACAAGACTTTCTTGCAGGAAAACCACTGTCCCTTATACCCCTGCCCAATCCCTTTATCATGAACTTTTTGCATGGCATTAAATAGTGACCATAGCAGCATAAAGAATAAGAGAGCATTCCAAGAGCAGCTGTAGCTGTAAAGACAGTCTGGGAATATTTTGGATATTGGTTAAGAGCCAGCTGGAAGGCAGAAAAAAGTAGTATATGGGTAGGTAGCATATAGGTGTAGAGCTCATTTGTAATTCATTATTGGATATGGCAGACATTGCTAACATCATGGTGATTGGCATATTTGGAAAGAGAGCTGTGTGTACCCAAGTAAACTTAGGGCAGGGTAGATTTACTGTGGAGGTTGATCTTCCCGGATTTAGAATCAGACTTTGGAGCCAGAGGAGTTGTAGGGTTACAGTACATCAACACTTTCATGGTTGTTAAACTCTTGAAACGATGTGACAACAACGTGGTGTGACCATTTTGTGAATTCCTTGGGAATAGTGACTATTGATGTTTGAATACTTGTGCCACAAACTGCTGGCATACGGCCTAGTGCAGAGTATGCATTTAATAAATATGCTAGACTAGAATTCCTCCTTTTTTTATATTGATGATTTTTGTACCTGGTGTTCAATTATAACCCTTTGTAAAAAGGGCAGTGATTTTCTGAACTGTTGATCTGGACAAAGCAATTATGGTGTTAGGGATCCGTAATTTATTTATTTATTTTTGCATAAACATATATGCAAAAGGATCTGTACCTGTTTTTTAATTAAAGAAAGAAATGAAGAAAGAAAATAGATAAGTAGTAAAGAAAAACAAAAATATCTTACAGGCATGCATTTTCTATTTTAATTTTTGAAAGCCGTCAGTGTAGAAATATATGTATATAGAATATAATATATTAAAATATTATTTTACTAAGACCATATGTTAACAAAAGAAATTTGTGGCTGTGTTTATCCCATGGAATATTTGAAAATTATATTTATGTGTATTTTGAAAAATCATCTGAATGTTTTATTGCAATTTATGAAATTAAATATGGTCATCTGTGTAAATTTTCTTATGAGATGATTGATGCATAGCTGACAAACAGCAATTGCTAGCTGCTGTTATCATTATTAGCAGAATGTAATATTAGTGATACATTTCCAAATAGAAAAAGATAATACCACTGTCCCCCCCCCCCTTTTTCCTATGCTATTTTGAATGCAGACGGTACTGCAGGGACACCAGCAATATCAACGACGACAACTGTGGAAATCCGCAAAAGCAGTGTTATGACAACTGAGATCACCTCTAAAGTAGAAAAAAGCCCCACAACAGCCACTGGCAATAGCTCATGTCCTTCCACGGAGACTGAGGAAGAAAAGGCAAAACGGCTTCTTTACTGTTCGCTATGCAAGGTTGCTGTCAACTCTGCCTCACAGCTGGAGGCGCACAACAGTGGTGAGATGCAGTGATTTCTTTTCTGTCTCAACAGCTCTGCAATTATCTTCCTCTGAATAGATGAGATCTTTTGCAGCAGGGGACAAAGGGGTGGAGGAAAACTGGCAATTATTACAAGGAATTCATTAACCACTAAAAAATAAAAGTGACAAGCAAAGTATTATTTATATGGGAGCAAAGGATGGTTTCCAGGGCTTGCAGGCCATGGTGTGTGTGTATGTGTATATGTGTTTGTGTGTGTGTGTCATTAAATATTAGGAGATAAAGTAAAATATAATCCTGAAATATATTTTGCATTTATGTGATTTCTAGATTGTTTAGGTATTTCCATGCATTTGTACCTAAATGAAATTTTCTAAAATTGTACCCATAATATTGTAGCCAAATGTGGTTGCATGACTCTAAGTACTTTTGGTTAAAACCCCTGTAGTACACTTTTTATGGCAAATAATGTTATTTGGGCTAAATCTATGTGACCTGGACAATGAAACTTAAGAAAGTATTTATTATGTGCAGCCACTGAGGTATGATCTTTAAATGTAATATTTTATTTACTCTTCCCAACAAATTCCCAGCAACTTAAAGATGTTATTCTTTTCATTTGTTTGAGGCTCAGAGAAGGCACAGAACATGACCAATTAAATGACAGAACCATGATTTAAATCCAAGTCTCTCTGCCTTAAACACTGAACTTTAATAGCAGAAAGGAAAAATACTGTAATACTGACAGGCCGGGACCAAATATTCTCTTAATATACCAAAATATTTTCATTCCATCCAGCTATTTCTCTCTCTCTTTCTCTCTCTCTCTCTCTCTCTCTCTCTCTCTCTCTCTCTGTGTGTGTGTGTGTGTGTGTATACACCTCTCTCTATACATACACACATACACACACACACACACACACACACACACACACACACACACACACACGACAATCCGCTTCTCTCTAAAGACCGGGTTCATTGCTGGGACTCTGTCAGCAGCTATAATAGAAGAAGAATCATTTGTGAAGCATACCCTGAGTTAATATTACAGCCATATGTTGAGTCATTGACCAATCACTGTGCTGTACTTGTAATATTCAAGTATTGACTTCAAGACTCTAAGGAGTAATTGCAGATGGAGAACGATTCCTTCAGCACGTGTCTTCCCCTGCATACAACATTAGTTATAGTCAAGGAGAGTTCATGAGTTCAGGGGCTGAGAAGTACATTAAAGCATCTGGCCCCAAGTCGGAATTGATGCCATACAGATTTGCCATGCATTTATTCATGCAAATACATTTCTTTCTGGATACAAGATACTTGGAAGAATAGAAACGTCGTTGGAAGTGTGTTTATTTCTCAAGAAATCTTGATCATTTCACATAGTGACAGAGAAACACATTCATTTTAAGGGGGGATCAATTTTGACAAATAAACCAGGTCCTTTGAGGCTGGAGTTTATTTATCAAGAATTTGAACATCCTTCTTGAATTCTTATCAGAATAAGCAAAGAAGGAATTACTAATTTGATTACATCACATCAAGTTAACATTTTTCATATTCTAATTCGATAGTCTTTATCTCTGCTTTGTATGTCAGAATTACCCATGCAGCTTTAAAAATGCATTTACCCAAGCACTATACCCAGGAATTCTGATGAATATATCCAGGTCCTGGGATGCTGTCATTTTGGGGAAAAGAAAAAGAAAATACCCTCATGGTGTTTTGCAGGCAGAGCTGAGAATTACTGTAACAATCTCATCTGAGAGTTTAAGGAGGTGAATGTGGCTATCACCCCTTACTTGAATCCCTTTATAGGCTTGTTCCTTCTGAATTTTCAGCCTAGTCTGCAGACTACAGCCACTCCTCTTCTTTCCAAGCTGCTCCTTGGCTTTCTTTATCCTTGTATTTCCCTTCCTGCATCAGAGATCTTTTTCTGTTTGTAAAGCACCCACTCCAGAGTCCAGGGCCTAATGCTCATTTTAAGCTCTCCCTAGACCTTTGCACTAGCAATCTGTGTCAGGACTAGAAGTGGCAAAGGAAGAAGAGCTAACATAAGTAGATGCTCTTTGACTCCTTTTGTCCACCTTTTTTTTTTTTT